>FR990119.1:12425000-12433425 GCA_905404275.2 Hedya salicella
GGTGACCCGCTCCTGGAGGCTATTTCCGCCCACCCGGATGGTCCCTCAGCGTGTTTCTCTGCAATAGCAGAGTTCACTGCTGATTTGGGACGGTGGTGTAATGGGGTTTGCTGGAAGGGACGTTTTCCCGGACGGCATCTCCCCATAACACGGAGGACCTGAGAGGGCGATCACGGGGTCGTTCGCCGCTCTCCCGGAGTGGAGGTCCTCAGGTGAGGGTACGTCGGATGCGTGAGGTGTCGCCCGCATGTATCTGACGCGGTGGGGCCTCCGGGCCATCCACCAAAGTTGGGACGGCTTCGGCTGTCGGCAGCAGGGGGTGTTCGCGGAGGCGTCTTATGGTTCCCGTGTCACCCCTGCCAATGCTGCAGTGGGCATACCATGGAGTTTTAGTCGGTAGGTCACTGCTTCTCAGTGGAGTCCGACATACCCATTCTCCTCCCCGTGGAGAGGGGATCCTATGAGGATTTCTCCATGTAAAAAAAAAAAAAAAAAAAAAAAAAAAAAAAAAAAAAAAGGTTAGGTTAGGTTAGGTTAGGTTAGGTTAGGTTAGGTTAGGTTAGGTTAGGTTAGGTTAGGTTAGGTTAGGTTAGGTTAGGTTAGGTTAGGTTAGGTTAGGTTAGGTTAGGTTAGGTTAGGTTAGGTTAGGTTAGGTTAGGTTAGGTTAGGTTAGGTTAGGTTAGGTTAGGTTAGGTTAGGTTAGGTTAGGTTAGGTTAGGTTAGGTTAGGTTAGGTTAGGTTAGGTTAGGTTAGGTTAGGTTAGGTTAGGTTAGGTTAGGTTAGGTTAGGTTAGGTTAGGTTAGGTTAGGTTAGGTTAGGTTAGGTTAGGTTAGGTTAGGTTAGGTTAGGTTAGGTTAGGTTAGGTTAGGTTAGGTTAGGTTAGGTTAGGTTAGGTTAGGTTAGGTTAGGTTAGGTTAGGTTAGGTTAGGTTAGGTTAGGTTAGGTTAGGTTAGGTTAGGTTAGGTTAGGTTAGGTTAGGTTAGGTTAGGTTAGGTTAGGTTAGGTTAGGTTAGGTTAGGTTAGGTTAGGTTAGGTTAGGTTAGGTTAGGTTAGGTTAGGTTAGGTTAGGTTAGGTTAGGTTAGGTTAGGTTAGGTTAGGTTAGGTTAGGTTAGGTTAGGTTAGGTTAGGTTAGGTTAGGTTAGGTTAGGTTAGGTTAGGTTAGGTTAGGTTAGGTTAGGTTAGGTTAGGTTAGGTTAGGTTAGGTTAGGTTAGGTTAGGTTAGGTTAGGTTAGGTTAGGTTAGGTTAGGTTAGGTTAGGTTAGGTTAGGTTAGGTTAGGTTAGGTTAGGTTAGGTTAGGTTAGGTTAGGTTAGGTTAGGTTAGGTTAGGTTAGGTTAGGTTAGGTTAGGTTAGGTTAGGTTAGGTTTTTTTTTTTTTTTTTTTTTTTTTTTTAATAAGGGATATCTTTCTTTTTCCCCCTGATTTTAAATTCAGAGCTTATATCATTCTTTTTAAGCTTTCTTTTATTATTTTATCCTTACATCTAAGGGTGTGCGTCTGGAAAAATCCTCATGGACGCCTGGGAAGGGAGGGCCCAGACAGTGCCGGACTTTTACCGGCTAAAAAACCAGACGCACACCCTTCACATGAGTACTTTATACTTAAGTCTATTAAAATCCTACATGCTTAGGATACTTAAGCGGTAATTAATTTGTATTAAATAATTTATTGTAAATTAACATTCTCCGTCATCTCATGTCTCTAATATTAGAGTCACGGTGAGGCTCTTTGTATTATATAATTCTATATCTTTTTAGGAAAATCACCAAGCTTATTTCATTTTGTTACAGTTTAATTATTATTTCTATTAGTTTATTAATTAACATTATTATACATATTGCATTAAAATTAAAATATACAGTCTTATAATTTTATTTCTCTCCGGCTCTATATCAGAGAGGCTACGTGGATTTCATGCAATTACAAGAATCATAGCTAAACCAAAATGGGTACGAGTAGCGCCCCGTGTCCAGATATGGTAAAGCAAGTTTTTTATTACGCAATTTATTTCTTTTTGATTAGAGCAATTATATTTTTCATTTAATTTATTTTCATCAATAATTAAATTGCAATTTTAATATTATAACATAAAATATAGTACAATCGAAACAATCAGATAATGGTTATAATAATAAATGACAGATAAATGACACAATCCCGCCGTCAGCACAAAAGGAGGGTACATTACACTCAACAACGAAACAGATAAATAAACAACCAGGCTTTAAACAAAAGGCGGGAGAGTTGGGAAGGGACAAGGGCAAGGGCAAGGGCAAGTGGGCAACCAGATGACCTGGTCACATTGTTGTTGATCCATTAGACCTAGCGGTTTTGCGGACTACTCCCTCCGCAAATCTGAGGAAGCAGTCTCGCGATTCCACTTCCCCTATCGCCCTGACGAAATTTTCCGGAGTTAAGGAGAAGCCTATCTCCATCTCGCAGTCTAGCCTCTCCCGGCCAAAAACCGGGCACTCCGCCAGTATATGCGTAACCGTCTGCTCCGACTGGTCGTCACACCCACAGTACGGGTTTTCGGCCAGTTTAAACCGGTGCAGATACTGGCGGAACCCCCCGTGTCCAGTGAGAAGTTGGGCGACAGTGCTCCTAGTCCCCACCTTTCCCATAATCGTTTTGGCCCTATAGACATTCTCTAAAAACAGCTTCGTCCCAGAGGCGGTGGGCGCCTCCTCAAAACGCCGCTGCCATACCTCCAGTGTCCTCCTTCGGATAGCACCCTTTGCAAAGGAGAGCGGGAACTTGTTGAACACCGGCGCCCTCTTGTCGCCAAGAGCAGCCTTCTTCGCAAGCTCGTCTGCCCTCTCATTCCCCGCCATTCCTACATGGGCCTTGATCCAAAATAGCTTTACTGGACACTGCCCGTCCCTCGCGGCCCCGAGGTTTGCCCTGATTTCCACAGCTATGGGGTTCAACGTTCCCGGGTCACAGACCGACTGCAGTGACGACCTCGAGTCGCAGTAGATCTCCGAGGGCCTCCCCGACTTGAGCGCAATCTCGGTGGCTCTATGAAGTGCTACCATCTCTGCCTGGTATACCGAGCAGTGGTCGGCCAACCTGAAACTATAATATTTGTTTTCCGTTCCACCCAACCAGACAGAGATGGCAGCTCCAACCTTACCCTCGATCTTGCTCCCATCCGTGAAGTACCTCACATCCCCACTGCTCCCGATGTCGTCCTCCCCAGTGACCAGCTCAAAGTCCAGGCGCCTACGCAGCGCTGGGTGGGGGAGACTAGAGGGGTGCACCCTTTTTTGCAGCCCTATTCCTGGCAATTCAGGGAGCGACTTCCCCCGCTTGACCTTATATAGCTCCACCTGTTCCCCCAGCCTGAGGTCCAGGGGTATGACCCGGGCGAGGAGTGCACTAGAGACCAGTGACGTAGTGCGGTGAGCTTTCGCAATCTTAATCGCAAAGTCTCTGGTCGCCCTGTCTAGCCTCTTTTTTACGTAGACTCTGCCCGCAACATCCCCCCAGGCCCCAGCCGCGTACAAGACAGTAGGCTCCACGACTGTGTAATAAATTGTTCGGAGGATTTCCGGATTTAGCCCCCACTGGACCTTGGCCATGCGCGATACCACCTTGTATAGGTTAACTGCTTTTAGGATGACCCTGTCCATGTGGAGGCCAAAACCGAGGTTCCTGTCCACCGTTAGCCCTAGGAGTTTGACGCTATCAGATAGTGCGATGGGGGTGCCCCGGATGTTGAAGGACGGGGTATCATACTTCAACTTTTTTGTGATAATGACTGCCTGGGTCTTGTGGGCGGCGAATTTTAGCTTATGTTCAGAACCCCATCTTGACACTAGCTCCAAGGCTCTATTCACTATCACGTTGAGCTCGGCAGTGGTTTTTGCCCCAGCTATGATCACAATGTCGTCCGCAAATGCCTGGAACTGGGCAACCCCTTCCTCGGCCTCCACCAGCAGGGGATCAAGCTGGAGGTTCCATAGGAGTGGGCCGCCAATTGATCCCTGTATGCAGCCACGGTCCGTTCCTGCTTCGACCTTCTCTCCCATGTACTCCAGCGTAACCCTCCTCTCTTCCAGGTAACTGCAGACCACACTGACTATCCAGTCATCGCCACAGTGGGTTCTGAGCTGCCTTACTATGACTGGCCACCACGCACCGTCAAAAGCTCCCTCGATGTCCAGGGAGATCATGGCCATAATCTTTTTGCCTTTTATGCCCTGTCTGATGCAACTAATTGCATCATACAAGGCATCTTCCGTACTTCGCTGCGCGGTAAACCCATACTGTCTGGTACTAAGGCCCGTACCCCTCGACAGCTCCCAGGTAAGTCTGTTAAAGATGAGTTTCTCGAGGACTTTCCCCAACACCGGCAGAAGACCTATAGGACGGTATGATTTAGGTATCCCGTAATCGTCCTTCGCCGGCTTGGGGACTACCCTAATAAGGGCCTCCTTCCAGCACCTTGGGAAATACCCCAGCCTGAAACACTGGTTATATATCGCGAGCACCACTGGGCCAGCCAAGAACGCCTTTTCCGCAATGTCGGAAGTGATGCCATCCACGCCCGGCGACTTGTTCGGGTTCATACCTCGGAACACCTCTGTCGCCTCGTCCGGTGTGAACGGCACAAACCGATCCGATGGCCGCGGCGCTCGGGCGGCCTCTCTGATTCTTTCAGCTTGCTCTCTAACTACCCCATGACGCTCGTCGTCCCCGGCTGGGTCGTCCTTTGGGAAGAAAGTCTCGAGTAATAGCTGCGCTGACTGAAGCGGTCCCAGTGTTCTGGTACCATCTTCAGGCGACTTCAGGAGACACTCATGACTTCTGTCGCTTGCCATACTTTTCCTTACCACCCTATAAGAAGTCTTCCACATTTCTTCGTGTTTTTGCTGGGAGCAGAACTCTTTCCAGCTGGACGTTACTGCCTTCTCGATGGCTTCCCTGTATCGATCCCGGGCCTCCGCATACTCCGCGTGTACTTCAGGTTTGCGCGCCGGATTCGCCACAGAGATCCTTCTCCTCAGGGTTTTGACTTCCTGTTTCAGGCTGTTCAGCTCCTTTGTCCACCATGCTGTCCTCTTCGCCTTGGTACTTACCTTTTTTTCCGGGATGGTGTTTATGCAGGCGTCCCAGATCGCCTCCGTAAGCGAGACAGCTGTTACTTCGAGGTTTCGCGACTCGTTAGTAGCCTCTATTGTTTCTAACGTCAGCTCTCTCTCATCCAGCTGTCTCCTAAGGGACACTGCAAATTCCCCCCATTCGGCCTTATCGGTATTATACTTCCGCGTAGAGGTCCTACTCGGCACCACAGCATCACCTTCCCCCTCCATGACGAAGCGGATTCTTCGGTGGTCCGTAAGTCCGGTATCCTCCATGACCACATGCCATCCCTTAACCCTGCCAAGCCATCGGTCGGAGCAAATGGTGATGTCCACAATGCTCGAGTACAACTTACCCCCTCGATGTGTGTAAAAAGTTGGTGTGGAGCCTCTGTTGAGGAAGTTGAGCCCGCACTCCGAGCACAAATCAGCGATCTCGGTGCCCCTGTTGTCCTCCGCCCGACAGCCCCACCAGTGGCTAGACGCGTTGACGTCTCCGCCGGCCACCATTCCAAACTCACCCGCATCATTGGAGATCCTCTTCAGCTGTTCAAGGTAGACGTCAAGAGCGCGGTCACCCTCCAAATATAAACTGGCCACCCATGTCTGCATATTACCCAGCTGGATCCGTGCGGCCACCACATTTTTAGTGACCTTGGTAGGATCGATTATAAGCCTTATTGACGGATCCAGTATCACCAAGGCCGACTTGACAGGTCCCTCACCCTGGGTCTGCTGGACTGTCCTATGGGCGGTCGAGAGGTAACCCACTGCTCCCACATAAGGCTCCTGAAGAAGGAGCACGCTCACACCCGTGTCCTCCGCCTCCTTGAGACACTCCCTCGTGGCTGCGTACCCTCTTCCCAGGTTGACCTGCATAAACGAGATAGGCCTCTGGTGATCCCCTGTCGACGATGTTTGGGGAGGGGGAACACTATGACTGTAAATGTTGGTGCCCTCAGCAATATTTCACCTGTGATCGTGCCAGTCTGTCCCACTTCCTCCACTCCGGGCAGTCGCTGCTATAAGCCGGGTGTACAGCCTCCTCTGGCTTCCGTCCAGTTCTCACGCAGTTCGAGCAGCAAGGCTGTGACTCTCGCTCCGGGCACCCTTTTGTGTCATGATCCCTCGCGCAATAACCGCATGACCGCTGCTGGGTGCAGTCCTTCGCGAAGTGCCCAAACCTTAGGCACGCGAAACATTGCAGGACCGGTGATTGGTCGTGTGCTGGAACCACTTGGTACCCTATTTTCAGTCTTCTATCATTGAGGCGTGCCCAAATATCCGCATCAGCCTCAATGATAACGTTTGTGGTCTCAGCAATCCTGCCCCTGGTTCTCCTCAAGACCCGCATGCGGCTCTCAGCACACTGCACACCGGCGAGTAGGGTCGAGTTCTGCCTGGCTATAGCGCTTGGTATCTGGGCATCGGTTAGACCTCTCACCACTCCCACCAAACGCACCAGCGGTCTTCGGAGGTCAGTGGGCGTCGCCTTGATCTCCGGGCATTTTTCACGAATGGCCTCTTTTAGGGCTTCTCTATCCTCCTCAGTGGAGAGCCCAATAGCCGCTCTCTGCTTCCTGAGGCCCCTGATATAGTCAACCCCAATTCCGAGCTCCGTCACATCCACACTCTCCTTGACTCGCTGGATAACCGCGGCACTGGTGTGGCCAGGATCTGCCGACTCCAAGGTCAACGGGTATTGTGGCTTTGGCAGGTCCTTATTGCCGTCGTCCTCACTCGACCTCCTCCAGACCGACCTCCTAGCCTTCCTGTTACCTCGTACCAAGGTCCATCCCTCCTCCACCACTTTGGGTCTGCGTGCTTCTACACGTCGCTCCGGTCCCACGGCCACCTCCATTTCCTCCAGCAGGTTTCGCCCAGATGGTCGTACCGCAGCCGCCATTTGGACCTCCTCACTGAGGCCCGCCAGGCCCTCGGTAAGCGCGGAGTTTAGGTGTTTACTTTCCGATCTCACGCACTCCCCTACCACTTCCACTCTCTGGGCGATGACCGCAACCAGTTCCTCCCTTGCAGTCTCCTTGACCCGGGCCGACAGCTCTCCCACGGTTTCCTGGAGGGTCTGGAGCGTGTCCACTGCCCTGTCCCCCCTCACGACAGCCTGTTCGCTGGTGGACGCCGCTCTGTCGATTTCCAACCTCAGGGAGGCCGTAGAGGCTATTGCCTCTTTCAGCTCTTCCCTGAGTCTTCTGATCTCGACGATCAGCTCGTTCCTATCCACCTTGTCCCCTTTTTTTTGGTGTTTTATAAGCTGCTCCGATAGACTGCCTAGACTATCCTTAAGGGACCTCAAGGTGACCTCCCCTGGATCTCCTTCCCGTTTTGTCTGTTTCTTGGTCTGAGGTATTCCTTCTCCTGTCTGGGCTTTCATCAGTCTCTCGAGGGGGTCTCCGATGTCCGAGACCAGTATTTTCCTGTGGGCGGCCAGCTCGCTCACTATGAGGTCCAGTCTTTGAGCGTTGCTAGCCCTCTCCAGCCTCTCCGCCTCCACAGCCTCCCTCATAGCCCTTGTGTGCGTTGTCTCCAGAACCCTTAGTCGCTTTTCATGGGTCAGCTTTTCCCTCTGCATTTCCGCAATATGCCGGGTTCTGGAGTCCGCCAGACGGAGCACCATCTCATATAAGGACTGGACCGACTCCACTACCAGTTCCCTAATAGTCCTCTTCATATTCCCGGAGGACTCCATGGCTTCCTTCGCTGTCTGCAGGATCTTGTTTGCCCTCTGGGGGAACTCGCTGATCAGTCCCCCTCCACCCAGATTCGCTGCCATGGAGCATACCGACCTGTCCTCGAAGATCGAGCACACGCTTCCCTCGTCCTCCAGATCCGGGGGCTCACTAGTCAGGCGGATACGGTCCGAGAGCTCCACCGCCCTTGCCTCCCTGATCTGGGTCTTGATCCTCAATAATGCGGTATCCGATCTTGTCGGTGAGCTAACTCTGCATCGGGAAAGTGTTTGGCCCGTAGGTGTAGATGCCGCACTTGGGACCGCTGGCACCTTGGTATCCTCCAGGCGTTCTCCAGTTGTGGAATCCAGGGTTATCTGGGCCAACCTCGGGGCCTGTCCCGACAGTGTAGGTGAAGAGGTGGCGCCTGGATCCGGGTTCAGCTCCGTCCACGTGACTTGCTCCATGAGCTCTGCACTCGGAGGCCCGGATGCTGTCGCCGCCCCATCGCCAGAGCTTTGCATGTCCGGATTCCTGTCCTCAGACCGGCCTCCACCATCTCTCCTAGCGGCCACTCGTCCCCCGCTTACCAGCCTGCCAGTGCCGCCAGCCCTTGCAGGCGATGCCTTGACGGGGGCTCCCTTCGGGATT
>FR990120.1:0-92500 GCA_905404275.2 Hedya salicella
GATTTGGGCGCGGTGAATTTTCTCGGCTTCGGAGCCGTCTTCGGGGCATGTGCCGCTGACACCTGTGTTGGGGCGGGCTTTTTAGCCTTCTTCCCCTTCTTCACAACCTGTGACCAGGTGTTTGGAGAAGGGGTGGCGGTTTCAGCTTGCCGGGCTTGGGTATCCGCAGGTCCTACAACGGGCCGCTGGTTTTGCTGGGCAGGTGCCGCCTTCTTTCCGGCCGGGCGTGGCGGCAGGGTGTCAGCCGGTGTCGGCGTAATTTTGGAGGTTGCGGGGCGCGGTGCCTTGGCAGCCTTCGGTGTGGGCTGATTGGCCGTCTTGGCGGTGGTCTCTGCTTTCCTGTCTGCAGCCAACGGAGGGCGAAGCCTCGGCTCAGCTGGGAGCCTACCCTCCAGGCCCTCCAGTTGGACGCTGACAAAATTGGCCAGAGCCCCCACACGACGCTCAACCATGTCCTCCATAGTGACAAGCAGATCACGCTTCAGCTCTTTGAATAGCTCGGAGAGCTCTGCCACTTCCCGCGGGGCCGTGTTGGAGGTCATCGCAGATGGAGTCGTTCGCTCAGAGAAGGCGGTCTGTAGCGCTCTGGTCTCCGCCTGCAGGTGCGCCAGCTGCACCTGCATGCGCTTGTTGTCCGCCTTTAGGATGCGGACCTCCTCAGACTCCCCGCGGGACTGCAGGTGATCCGCGGCCTCCAGGATATCCCTGCAGGCCGCATTAATTCGTCCCCACACCTCCCCTTTTAGATGGCCGCTTTTAGCGGCCTCGGTCAATATTACCTGGGCACCACGTCGGGTACTCTCGATGAGTTCGTGGCTCGGTACCCCCGCCTCATACAGGAGACGCCGCTCCCTCGCACCTTTTTCTTTCCCCTTGTTCTTTGTCCCCTTCTTCTTAGCTTTTTCTTGGGGCTGGAAATCTCTGTAAATCAGGCGCTCTTCCTGCTCGGCCGCACTCAGAGCCTCTTTGGCTTTTGTCGTTGGTGAACGGTCTCTTCCGTGCTGCTCAGCTGCTGCTGCCGCCACTAATTCGGGGTCCTCCTCGTTTTCCTCTCCGGTTAGCGGAGATCCCCCTTCACCGACACGCCGTCTCTTTGCAGCGCGAGCCTTAGTGATCTGGCGATTAGGTATGAGGGTGCCTCGGCCAGCAGTCTCCACTATTGGCTTATTACGTTCCTCACGCTTCATTGAGCTGTTGGACTCCTTCGAGGCCTCTGCCACCATATTAGTGACCGAGGAGTCCGACTCCGACGTGTGTCGCTCTTGGGCAACCCCCTCCCTGTCGTTGCCGGAGCCGCAGCCCGTTCCGTTGTTCTTTGGTGTCAAACCCACGACAGAAGCCTCAGAACTGGCTTCATATTCCCTCGCATCCATGTCTTCGAGTCGCACCAGCTTCACTCGCAATTGCGGCTGTGCCGACTGCGTGCTCTCGCCACTTTCTGAGGTATTAGCGCGTGCCATCGGGGCACCCGCCACTACCATTATACCATCATTTTCATCATGCCTCGGTGTCCTTATTATTGCCAGGTCGTCGGTCGAAGAATCGAAAAATTGTTCTGCCATTTTTATTCCCACGAGTATGGGGGATAGTGGTCCACCCAGGCGGTGCCCCCTGCACCTGGGTAACCCTATTACCACTGGGGGGTCGGGCGGTGCCCCAGGGTTGGCCACTAACGACTGGATACCCTCCAGCCACTCTCAGAAGGTGACAACAGGCACAGGCCCAAGCACGCGCAGTCCAGACAGGTCCTCCCACTCCGACACAAGCCTACCCAAGTAGAACCCCCCGCTGTGCCCAGGATCTGTGCAACCTCCAGGAAAACGATTCGCCCACTCCCCCGACATTAGCCACGACCCAGAAAGATTATAAGCGCTTTCCATTTGCTCAGCAAATGGAAGAACGCAATCTACCCTAGGTCAGTGAGTAATGCCTGGCGGGTGGGGGTTCGTCAGTCCAGAGGCTGCTCACATCCGCAGCACACGAGAGGCCACTCGAGCAGACTACGGTTGTCAGAGCGGATGAACCGGTCCAAGCTACGCGCGCAAGAACCTGTTCCTGTTGTCACCCTCCATCGAGTTCCCCGACGCCATGTACCGCAGCGTCGGGAATTGGGGTTTTTTATAGAGGTTTTCTCCTCGCAGTCCGGCCAATGAAGGCAAGACCCTCGCTCCCGTCCAAGCCGCGAGACGTGTCCACGACACTCGGAACGGGGTTGCGAGTCCAGCGGTGGCACGGGCGGGATAAGCCCCCCAGTGCCTGCCCGACGGCAGGGTTAGTGCACGCCGGGCCCACCCTCCCTCAGCTCATCCACTGCGCCCTCTGCTATTCAGAGGGACGCGCGGAGAGCCCCTCCCGGGCCGAAGCCCCCCATTTCCCCCCCCGGTGTTTGGTTCGCGGGACTACCGTCCTACCCCGGCTCGACGACTGCAACGGCGAGTCGGAGCGTTCCCCTATCCACCACCTGGGGACGCGCCACGTCGGGGTTCACCTCCCCGCCCACTCGGACAACCGAGCAGGTCCGTGGAACCTTTTTTTTTTTTTTTTTTTTTTTTTTTTTTTTTTTTTTTTTTTTTTTTTTTTTTTTTTTTTTTTTTTTTTTAAGAGGGGAAAATGCTTTACGCATACCACCAGAGTGCGGGGACGAACTCTGGTGGTTATGTGGGACTCCCATGTCGGCTGATGAGACCTATATGGTGTACCCACTAAAAACCCCTCTATGTGCCGCCTCCTGTGCTGTAAGCGAGGTCACGGGGACGCCTGAGCACACTACCGTAACCTCGCCAGCGGCCGTCCGTACTTAGGACCCGTCTCTGGGAAGACTTTTCTTCCCTTCCTCATCAAAGGGGTGTGCCGGAATACGGCACACCTGCCACTCGGGGACCTTTGTGCGGGCGACAGACGTCCCCGTGTCTATCACCCACGGGTGCCCTTAAGGGGGAAGTCGGCGGTCGTAGGCAAGTCGCCGTCGCCCCAAGCGTTTGCGACGTATTGGCTGAGAGGCCGGATCGTCCTCTCTCCCACGCTCCGCCGACTCCTTCTGCGCCATTACATCTTCGCTGAAGGAGACCGCCGCCTTCCACGACCTGTCGCTACCGACCATGGCTTTAACCAAGGCAGGCAGGGAGAGGTCATGCCCTACCACGGCCACAAGTGCGGCCCGCTGCTCCGCCCAAGCTGGGCACACTGCAAGCGTGTGCTGTGCCGTATCTTCGCTATTGCCGCACGCGTGACATTCTTCAGTAGGTTCCCGCCCCACCACTCTGCACAAGTATTTGCCGAAGCAACCATGCCCAGTCAGAAGCTGCGTAAGATGGAATGTGGGTGCTCCGTGTTTTTGTTCAACCCATTCTTTGAGGACGGGCTGAACAGCGGCCACCAGTTCCCGGCTAGCTCCCGGGACTTCGAGCCTCTCCGACCATCTCAGGAAGAGGTCATCTCGAGCCTCATCTCGCCACTGCCGGATTTCCCGTGGATGGGGCCAGTTTCGTTCCTCTTTTGCTGCCAGCACCCGCCAATACACCTCGGCTAGGGCCTCGGCTTCAAGGTCCCAAGGCGGGCTACCAGCAAGCAAGCAGGCGCCAACGTACGACACAGTGCGGTAAGCTCGAGCCGACCTGAGCGCCATCGCCCGCTGCGGACGTCGCAGCAACGCGACATTACGGACGCTCAGACCACCCGCCCATATCGGCGCCCCATAGAGCGCCATGGAGCGCACCACACCGGTATAAAGACGACGGCATGCCCCTCCTGGTCCTCCTACGTTTGGCAGGATCCGTCCTAGCGCTCCGGCTGCAGCCACCAATTTTGGGGCCAAGCGCCGGAAGTGCTCTTCGAACTTCCATTTGCCGTCGAGGACGAGTCCAAGGTACTTCATCGTCGACCCGACGGCAATGGTAGTACCACCCACCGTTATGCTGGACCCAGGCGGTGGCGCGTTCCGAGGGCCATGGAAGACTAGGACCTCGGACTTATGAAGGGCCACCTCCAGGCCCAACGCACGGATCCTGCGGACAACGTGTGCCACACCAGCTGTGGCAAGATAGGCCGCCTCTCTATGTGTGCTGCCTCGTGCTGACACTAGGGTATCGTCAGCGTAGCAGGTGACGCTGACTCCCCGCAGAGTGGTTCCACGTAGCACCCAGTCGTAACCGATGTTCCACAGGAGCGGCCCCAGTACCGAACCCTGTGGAACACCGCACGACATGGCCCTTCTGCGCCACCCGTCCTTGGTTGGGTAAGCAACTTCTCTCCCTGCGAAATAGTCCACAATTGTTCTTTGCAGGTATTCTGGCACGTTGTGGAACCGAAGCGCAGCCTTGATAGTCTCCCAGGGCAGAGTGTTGAAGGCGTTGGATATGTCCAAGGACACTGCCATTACTACTCCACCCTGGGAGATTTCCTCCGCTGCGAGATCTCTGACGCGAGCTATTGCGTCGAGGGTCGAGCGTCCGTGGCGAAATCCAAATTGCCAGTCACTCAGGTCTGGCTCCATGCACCTGACGAGACGCGCAGCAAGCACGCGCTCAAATAGCTTGCACGTCTCGTCAAGCAGCACGATAGGGCGATAGGCAGACGGCTGGTCTTGTGGACGCCCCTCCTTCCGCAGGAGCACGAGTTTCCCCGTTTTCCACCTTTGAGGGAATCGACCCTGAGCAAGGCACGCGGAGAAAAGGGCTCTGACCCTATCGCCCATCTCGCTCAGCGCGATTGCCAAGGCGCTCCCTGGTATTCCGTCCAGTCCTGGGGCTGTCTTTTTTGATCGTAATTTTTGAACGGCCGCACCAAATTCCGCCTCAGTTACCGGGGGCGCCTCCACCTCAGCTCTCTCTGGTCTGGTGGTGGCTACCATCAGGGGCGGTACGAAACCTTCACGCTCAGGGAAAAGAGCTCCCACCACTTGCTCCAAGAGCTCTGGTTGGAGACTGCTTGTCAGCGGAGGAGTCCAGGGTCGGAGTTTTTGCCTAACGACCCGATATGGTCTCCCCCACGGATCTCTGTTGAGAGTCGCCAGCCATTCCTCCCACGCCACCTCTTTGGCCTGCGCGATGGCTGTCTGCAGTGTTTTGCAGGCTGTCCTGTAGGCGTCGTAGCGAGCGTTCTCTTCGGTTTGGTCGCGAACCCTTCGTCTCCTGTATCTGCTGTACTGGCGGCGAGCAGCGACGCAGTTGCTTCGCAATTCCCGTAGTTCCGGTCGCCACCAGTACACTTGGCGTCTTGGGGAGATTGGGTTTGCCCTCGGCATCGCCGCGTCGCACACTCGGGTGAGAGAGATGGTAAGCTGCTCGGCTTCTTGGTCGACCTGTTCCACTGCGCCCGAGCTAGACACCCAGGATTCAACTATGGCCGCCTCTTTGGCGACCTGGCTATCTAGCCGCCCTAACACCCAGCGCGGGCTGTCCCCTACCGACGATCGGTTTTCTTTCGGCATAGGAGGAGTGGGAGACGTGGAAACAGTGAACCGAATATATCGGTGATCTGACAAGGTTTCCACTTCTGTCTCTACTCTCCAATCCAGAACACGGCGGGCCAGGGCGCGGGATGCGAACGTTATGTCCACGATCGATTCGCCCTGCTGCCGCACGCACGTGCTCTCCGAACCCCGGTTGAGGATCGCCAGCTCTAAAGCCACTGCCCATTCCTCGAGCACCTCGCCCCGGGCATCGGTCGCGGGAGAGCCCCACGAAGTCGATTTGGCGTTGAAGTCTCCCGCGACTAAGACGGGAGTAGGATGCACCTGCGCCACTAGCGCTCCGACCTCTGCGAGCATTTGCTCAAAGTCAGCAAGGGTACGATTAGGTGAAAAGTATACCCCAACTATTGCCATACCAGCCATGATGCCCAACACATAACCTTTCCCTTTTGTGACCCTCTCAAACGACAGGCAGCTAATCGTTGAGGTTACGATAATGGCTACATTGCTATCGTGGTCGGAGGCCCAATCACTCCGAGTTGGTATAAAATATGGCTCCGATACTATCGCCACTTGGACTTGCCACTCAGTCATGGACTGGATCAGAAGGTCCTGAGCCCGAGCGGAGTGGTTAATGTTCGCCTGGAGGATTTCTAAAGCCATTTTAGTGTGCGGTTTCCATGGGCTCCTCCTCTCTTTGCTGGGACGACCGACTGGGTATCGTGCCCTTCGCCACCATCTTTCGCGCTGATTTGGAATTTCTTGTGCTTCCCGGACACTGTTTGCTACCAATAGCATGTACCGCAGGCTTACCGGCTGTTACACATATAGCACAGCTCGCATCAGCAGCAGTGCATTCACGTGCCTTATGGCCGGGCTTACCACAGCGGAAGCAGACATTGCTGCGATCCACCTCCCTGTCGCACTTCGTCCCTACGTGACCTGTTTCCAGGCATCTGTAGCAACGTAGGGGCCTTTGTTCGAGCAGCACCACTCGCGCTGAGACCCATCCTACTTTAATGCGACCTACTTCCACCAGTTTCTTTGCCGCAGATATTGGGCAGCTCAACCACAGTGACCCCAAGTTACTTGGGCCTCGGGCCACTATACCTGGCTTGATTGCCTCGGTGCTGCAACCTCCGTCTCTAGCTACAGCCGTCACGACTTCCTCTGCTGTCACCGAGTCATCCAGTCCCGTGACTCGTATTTCAGCGCACTTCACTGGTCGATGTATTTGGACAACATCGGTGCTGAAAACCTCACGGAGCTTGGCTGCAAGCGCATCTGCTGCTTTTTCGGCGTTTTCAGTGCCCGGAGGAATCTCAAGCATCCGGGCTCCAGTCACTGCAGTCCGAAAACGTACCTGAGTAAGGCCGACCTCCTCGAGTGCTATACGACTCTTGGCTTCAGCCAAGAGTGTGTCGTATTTGTACCCCTTTTCGGCAGCACCTGGTTTTAGGGTGAGTGTAATCGCAGATGTGCGAGGCGAACGAAGTTTTTTCTTTTTTTGAGGAGCCTTCTTAGGTGCATTGTTGGCCTCGGCGGTCTTCGCCGCGGTGTTGGCTGTCTTCTTCTTGATGTTCTTGGCCACCACAGTACTCCACTGCTTTTCTGCACGTTCAGGTGCTTTTGGCAGTGGTTGGGTTTGCCTTGTTGCAGCAGCTTCCTGTGCCGCCATGCTTCCACGTTTTGCCTTTTTCCTTCTTTCCTTTTTCTTTGTCGTTGTACTACTGTTTTCTCCAATATTTTCAGCAGTCCCGATGACTGGAGGCTCGCGTGCTGTAGTCTGAGAAAGAGGAGAGGCCGAAGCACCAACGTCCTTCTGAGGGACAGCTGGCATTGTTCTTCGATCGGCCGCTAATGATGGTCGCAAGCGTGGTTCCGCAAGGAGGCGGCATTCGATGGCTTCCAAGCGGGCATTTAGCATCATGCTGAACTGTTCACGGTTGGAACGTGAGACTTCATCTATTAGGCGCCGGAAGTCGCCCTCAGCTGCCCGAGCGGGCTGATTTCGCATCTCGGCGACCTCCCGACGCAACTCCGCCAGCTGACGTGACAGTTGTAAATTGTCTGCCTCCAGACGGGCAATTTCTTCCGTCACAGTCAGGGTTCTTAGCTCTGCAACAGCCCCTTTTATTGCGTCTGCCGCAGTTTTGAGGGCCTTGACAAATGTCCCTTTCATGTTGCCGGACTTGTCGGCAACTCGGACCACCACATCTAGTGCCTCCTGTATTTTTGCGCCCAGTGCAACGGAAGTCTGCGCTGTGTCCACGTTCTGTCCAAGCGGCTGGCGTTGTTTTAGACGAGCAGCTCTGTTCTCATTATCCACTTGTGCCGAGCGGTTATATGCCTCTAGCTCGTCTTCCGCAAGTAGACGCTGCTCCTTCGCCCTCTCGTTACTTAGCTCCCTCTGATGTTTGTGAAGCCCTACATATTTGCCTGTCGTGGGAGGACGACCCCTGCCCCTTTTGGGCGTTGATTTAAGCCACATACTTTTTGACGTCTGGGTAGGTGAGACATCCCCGCTTTCATCTGGCTGCGCCCCAACATCACTCTCTGATTCTGAGGAGAGCAATGGTGCAGGCCTCTTCTCACCCTTCCGCCAGTATGTATCGCGCATAGAGTCATTGGACTCTTTCGAGGCCACCGTTACCATACTGGCAGCCGAGGAGTCCGACTCAGATAGCCGAGTATGGCTAAAGGGGAGTTGCTTGTTGACAACCTCCTGTCTATCGT
Source organism: Hedya salicella (assembly GCA_905404275.2). NCBI lineage: Eukaryota > Metazoa > Arthropoda > Insecta > Lepidoptera > Tortricidae > Hedya > Hedya salicella. The sequence continues at coordinate 8,147 of FR990120.1, forward strand.
TATTGGAGTCGCTGTTTGTTTTATCTGTTTCCGGTGCTAAAGCTACAACAGGGTACTCAAACGTGACTCCAAGCGCTGCCTTGTCCATATTTTCGAGTCGCGTCAGCTCAACTCGTAGTTGCGGTTGCGCCGACTGCGCGCTCTTGCCACTGTCAAAGGTATTGGCGCGCGCCATCAGGGCGCTCGCCGCTACCGCTTCATCATTTTCATCATGCATCGGTGTCCTTATTATTGCCAGGTCGTCGGTAGAAGAATTCAAAAGGTTGTTTGCCATTTTTTGTTCCCACGAGTGTGGGGGATAAACGGTCCACCCAGGCGGTGCCCCCTGCACCTAGGTAACCCTATTACCACTGGGGGTCGGGCGGTGCCCCAGGGTTGGCCACTAGCGACTGGATACCCTCCAGTCACTCTCAGAAGGTGACAACAGGCACAGGCCCAAGCACGCCCAGTCCGGACAGGTCCTCCCACTCCGACTCAAGCCTACCCAAGTAGAACCCCTCGTTGTGCCCAGGATCTGCGCAACCTCCAGGAAAACGATTCCCCCACTCCCCCGACATTAACCACGACCCAGAAAGATTATGAGCGCTTTCCATTTGCTCAGCAAATGGAAGAACGCAATCTACCCTAGGTCAGTGAATAATGCCTGGCGGGTGGGGGTTCGTTAGTCCAGAGGCTGCTCACATCCGCAGCACACGAGAGGCCACTCGAGCAGACTACGGTTGTCAGAGCGGATGAACCGGTCCAAGCTACGCGCGCAAGAACCTGTTCCTGTTGTCACCCTCCATCGAGTTCCCCGACGCCATGTACCGCAACGTCGGGAATTGGGGTTTTTTATAGAGGTTTTCTCCTCGCAGTCCGGCCAATGAAGGCAAGACCCTCGCTCCCGTCCAAGCCGCGAGACGTGTCCACGACACTCGGAATGGGGTTGCGAGTCCAGCGGTGGCACGGGCGGGATAAGCCCCCCAGTGCCGCCTGACGGCAGGGTTAGTGCACGCCAGGCCCGCCCTCCCTCGGCTCATCCACTGCGCCCTCTGCTATTCAGAGGGACGCGCGGAGAGCCCCTCCCGGGCCGAAGCCCCCCATTTTTTTTTTTTTTTTTTTTTTTTACCCAGGAAAAATCTTCGAAAGATTCCACCACGCCACGGGGAGACGCGGTGGATATGTCGGATTCATACCGACTAAAAAACCTGGGGTGTCCTTCACGCTGCCTACGGTGGAGCCACGGGAACGCTTTCGCATGCTACCGTGACTCCGCCAGCAGCTGTCCATTTTGTGGACCCGTCTTCGGGGGGTTTGAGTTTCCCCCTTTGGCCACTAGGGGGCGTGCCCGGACACCCGACACGCCTTCCATCCCGAGGACCTCCTCCGATGGGTGACAGACGTCCCCGTGGCTGTCACCCGGAGATCCTCTTTACGGGGGCAGGCGGCGATCATGCGCCAGCCGTCTGCGCCCAACACGCCTGCGGCGCCGTTGGTCGGCTGCTGCGTCATCCTCCCTGGCCCGCTCCGCGGTCTCCTTCTGCCGCATCACCTCCTCACAGAAGGAGAGCATCGCCTGCCACGCCCTGTCACTGCCAACCATGGATCTGATCACTGCTGGCAGTGACAGGTCGTTTCCTACGGACGTCGTCAGGCGGGCACGCTGCTGCGCCCAAGCCGGACAGGCCTCCAGGGTGTGCTGCGCCGTGTCTTGCGCGCACCCGCACTCATGGCACTCTTCAGTTAGTTCCCTTCCGGCGATAATGTGCAGGTACCTCCCAAAGCAGCCGTGCCCCGAAAGTACCTGCACTAACCGGAAGGTGAGTGCACCATGCTCCCGTTCCAGCCACTGCGGTAAAACTGGCCGTACCGCCTCCACCGTGCGGATGCCTGCGCTTGGATGCGCCAGCCTCATCCCCCACTCCATTATCGCTTCGCGGCGGAACTCCTCCTGCTTGGCTGAGACCTCTTGCGGTGCTGGCCAGAAGTCGCGGGCTCGCGCCTCCTCGCGCCAGAAAAAGGCTGACGCAAGGGCTCTCGCGTCCAGGTCCCACGGGAGCGACCCGGCCAGCAGGCATGCTGCCTCTGCGGAGATCGATCGATAGCCCCGTATCACCCTTGTCGCCATCACCCTCTGCGATTGCCGCAGTTGGGGGGTATTGTGACGGTCAAGGGCGTCAGCCCACACTGGGGCTCCGTACAGGGCCATCGATCGAACGACGCCCATGTATAGGCATCGGCAAGATGCCCTAGGCCCCCCCAGATTCGGGAGTATCCGCCCAAGGGCAGCGGCCGTGCCCACCAGTTTGGGTGCTAGGCGCTGAAAGTGCGCGCGGAATGTCCACCGACTGTCGAGGACAATGCCAAGGTACCGCATCGTCGACTCGACAGCGATCCGGACGCCTCCCACCACGATGTGCGCACCGGCTGGAGGTGCTTTCCGAGGGCCATGAAAACAGATGGCCTCGGATTTGCTCAGAGCTACCTCCAGCCCAAGCCGTCTTATTTTACCCACCACGTGGGCGACACCTGCTGTCGCTAGCACGCAGGCGTCCCTGAATGACCCTCCACGAGCTGTCACCAGCGTATCATCTGCGTAGCAGGTGACGTCCACTCCTCGTAGATTCGCTCCACGCAGCACCCAGTCATACCCGATGTTCCACAAGAGCGGTCCAAGGACTGACCCCTGTGGAACACCGCATACCATCTGCCGCTGGCCCCACTGCTCTTGCCCAGGAAACGAAACGAACCTCTCAGAGAGATAGGCCTCTATAATTCTCTGGAGGTGTTTGGGCACTTGGTGGAATGAGAGCGCCTCGATTATGCAGGGCCAGGGGAGGGTATTGAAGGCGTTAGCGATGTCCAGGGACACCGCCAAGACTACCTCGCCCCGCGCCACGGCCTCGCTTGCCAGTCCTTTTACACGCAGGATCGCATGGACGGTGGAGCGGCCGCTGCGAAAGCCGTACTGGCAGTCGGCCAGGTCTGGGCCCTCACTATTGAGGTGCTTGATAAGGCGGTTTGCGATAATTCGCTCAAAGAGCTTGCCCACCTCATCAAGCAGCACAATCGGGCGGTAGGCCGACGGGGAATCCGTAGGGCGTCCTTCCTTCTTAAGCAGGACCAGTCGACCCATCTTCCACGTGCTGGGGAAACGAGACTGTTCCAAACAGGCGCTGAACAGTCGTCTCAACCTCGGCTCTAGGGCGTCCATGGCCAGAGCCCACGCCCGTCCAGGGATGCCATCAGGTCCTGGGGCAGTGTTTTTGGCCCAAAGTCGCAAGACTGCAGCCCCCATCTCGCCCTCAGTCACGGGCGGCACCTCGACCTCCTCCTGCCTGTCTTCAGGTGGCGGTGCCATGGCCGGTGGTTCCGGAGCCACTCTGTGTGGAAACAGAGCCGCAACTACTGCGTCCAGGAGCTGAGGCTGGAGACTTTGTGTTAGTGGGGGCGTCCAAGGCCGAAGCTTCTGCCTCACCAGCTTGTACGGCCTCCCCCACGGATCTCTATTGAGGGTCTCCAGGAACTCCTCGCGAGACCGCTCGATGGCTCTACTGATGGCAGATGTTAGTGCCGTTTTCGCTTCTTTGTACAGCGAGTACAGCTCTGTTTCCGCTGATACATCGCGATGCGCGCGCCGTCTGTGCCGTGTATATTGGCGTCTCACAGCCACGCACCCGTCGCGTAACTGTGTGAGCTCTGCGGACCACCAATACACACAGCGCTTGGGAGTTCTGGCCTTGACCCGCGGCATTGCGGCATCGCACACCTCTGTCATGCCCTCCCGAAACCAATGAGCTTCGTCCTCGACGCTTATGGGCGCCTCCGGTATGGGTGCCCACGCCCGCACCATCGCCGCCAGCTCCAGCGCCTCCCGGTCGAGTTTTTTAACCGCCCAACGCGGGCCGCCCTCTGCTGGGCCACTCCGGCTTGAGTTGGGCGAAGATGACGGGGGACCGGACACTTCGAACCGGATATACCGGTGGTCCGACAGGGTCTCCACGCCCACCATCACCTCCCAACCCTGAACACGGCGCGCCAGGGCACATCCAGCAAACGTGACGTCCACTATAGAGCCACCCTGTTGGCGCACGCACGTGTTTGCCGTTCCTGTGTTCATAACCGACAGATTTGAGGCGACTGACCAGCGAAATAGAGCGTGGCCCTTGGCGTCTGTTGCCGGACTTCCCCACTCAACGGACTTCGCATTCCAGTCGCCTGCAACGATGACTGGGGTAGGGTGCAATCGACCGATCAGTGCACCCACCTGCGCTAGGAACTGTTCGAACTCCGCCAAGGTTTTGTTCGGGGAGAAGTAAACGCCAACCACAGCCAGTTCCCCACATGTCGCCGCGGCGAAGCCGTGGCCCCTGATGGCGTTCGCGAACGGGCAAGAGCCGGCTGCGCTCCGCGTGACTAGGGCCACCGTGCCGTCCAGGTCCCCAACCCAGTCGTCCTGTGGAGGGACCGAGTATGGCTCCGCCATCACCGCGATGTGAATCAACCACTGCGCCATGCTCTGGAACAGGAGGTCCTGAGCCCTGGCGCAGTGGTTGAGGTTCCCCTGGAGGAATTTGACGGCTGCCATCAGTCGATGACCATCAAGCCAGCCTCCTCGGTTGCAGCCTCCATCTGGGGGGGCGACTGGACAGGCTGTGAGGGGGCCCGGGGGCCATCACCAGCTTTCGTCCTCTTTCCTTTTTTGGCAGCATTGGGTGCGGAACACGCTTTGCTGCCCATCCTGTGGGCAGCGGATTTCCCTGCTGCCGCACACCCTGCACAGTGCGCCGCTGCTGAGCACTGGGCCGCCTTGTGACCAGGTTTACCGCACTGGAAGCAGAGTTCGCTTCGGTCTACCTCCGACTGGCACTGAGCCCGGATGTGCCCACTTTCGAGGCAGCGAAAGCAGCGTAGGGGCCTCTGCTCCAGCAATTTAACTTGGGCAGAGACCCAGCCCACCAGTAAGCGACCGCCCTTCACCACTTTCTTTGCTGCTGGGATCGGGCAGCGCACCCAAATAGTGCCAAGGTTGTCGAAGCCCGGGCGTACTTCGCCAGCCTTCACCGCGTCTTTGTGACATTCGCCAGCCGTAGCGATCGCAGTCACCACTTCTTCGGCAGACACCGACTCATCCAGGCCTGAGACGCGGATTTCTGCTGTCTTTATTGGTCTCGCCACCCGCACGTCCTCTCCGCTGAGCTGCTCCCTGATAGCAGTGGCTAGCTTGTCGGCTTTGTCACCGCTTGCTGCTCCGGGAACCTCGAGGATGCAGGCGCCAGTGGCTGCCTGCCTGAACCGCACTCCTCCTACAATATCAAGGTCCTTGAGCTGGACCTTGGCTCTGGCCTCCGCCAGGACTTTTTTATAAGTCACTCCGCGGTCTTCGGCGCCCGGCTGCAGAGTGATCACTACGGCCGCTGAGCGAGGGGTGCGAAGATTGCGAGCGTCTCCTTTCCGCTTCGGCTGCTTCGGATTTTTTTGCGCAGCGGCGGCGGCTTTGGCAGCTTTCCTCTTCTTTTTTCGACTGCCGGCTTTCTTCCACTCCCCGCTCAGCGGCTCGGGTGCGGGTGGTAGCGTGCAAGGCCCGTCTGAGTTTAAGGTTTTGGCGGGCTTCTGGGTGCCGCCTGGCTTCTTGCCAGCGCTTGGTCCTGGACCGGTCTGAGGTCCTTTCGGCTGGCTGGAGCTGGGACTGTCCTTTCCGAGGCCACCGTTGGTGGCAGCCGCTCCATTCGCCAACCGCTTTTTATCTCCAGCCAGTGGTGGCCTCTTTCTCTTGGCTGGGAGAAGCCGGCCGTCGGCCTCCAGACCCTCCAGTCGGGCATTTACAATGGCTCCCACTTGCATCGACACGGCGCGTATAAGCTCTTCGCTAACAATAGCAGGAGCCTTGTCGGCTGCAAGTGGGTCCCGGCCCGCTAGCTTCCGACTGATGGGAGGTCCGGTCTGGATCGCTTCTTCCCGCATCGGTACTGCAGCGAGTGGGTTGTCAGTAGGCCGAGACAGTAGGCTATTCGACCTCCTGTTTCTCTCGACCTCCGCTCGTAGTTGGGCGAGTTCTTCCCGGAGATCCGCCATTTCAGCTTGCAGGCGACGGTTTGCCACCTGCAGGTGACGGGTCTCGTCTGTTATAGTGCGCGCACTCAGATCCTCGACAGCTCCGGTTATAACCACTGCTGCCTCTTTGAGTGCACGCACGAAGGTGCCTTTTAGGCTGCCGGATTTTGCGGCAACTTTTTGTATTATGTCGACCTGGTCGACCACCTCTTTTCTCAGGTCCAGTGTCGTTTTGTCGCTAGTCACAGCCGACGTCGGCGACTCAGAGCGCCGCAGGGCCCTCTTCGCCCTCAGCTCAGCCTCTCTGTCGAAGACCTCTTTCTCCGCTTGGAGCTGGCGTTTTTGTCGCTGGGATGCCGCGTGGGCCTCTTTAGTCCTCACTAGGCCAGAGGTTTTATCGGCAGTCGGTGAATTTACAGCCTCACTTTGTTGGGACGACGATGGTTGGGGGCCCTCTGCCTCCTCTTCGCTCCCAGACAAACATATTCTTTTGGCCCCATCCTCCGCCCAAAAGCGGCGTTTTCTGGGACCTACAGATGACCCCGATCCTGACCTGGATCTCGCAGACCGTAGACTGGTGTCCGAATCCTCGCTGGAGACCTGGTATTGGACAAAGAGCTCCCTGTCATTATTTGAGTCACTGATTGTTTTGTCGGTTTTCGGTGTTAAACCCACGACAGGGTACTCAAACGTGACTCCAAGCGCTGCCTTATCCATATTTTCGAGCCGCGTCAGCTCGACTCGCAATTGCGGTTGCGCCGACTGCGCGCTCTTGCCACTGTCAAACGCATCGGCGTGCGCCATCAGGGCGCCCGCCGCTACCGCCTCGTCATTTTCCCTGCACATCGGTGTCCTCATTATTGCCGGGTCGTCGGTATCAGTATCCAAAAAATTGTTTGACATTTTTGTTCCCACGAGTGTGGGGGATAGTGGTCCACCCAGGCGGTGCCCCCTGCACCTGGGTAACCCTATTACCACTGGGGGGTGCAACCTCCAGGAAAACGATTCGCCCACTCCCCCGACATTAGCCACGACCCAGAAAGATTATAAGCGCTTTCCATTTGCTCAGCAAATGGAAGAACGCAATCTACCCTAGGTCAGTGAGTAATGCCTGGCGGGTGGGGGTTCGTCAGTCCAGAGGCTGCTCACATCCGCAGCACACGAGAGGCCACTCGAGCAGACTACGGTTGTCAGAGCGGATGAACCGGTCCAAGCTACGCGCGCAAGAACCTGTTCCTGTTGTCACCCTCCATCGAGTTCCCCGACGCCATGTACCGCAACGTCGGGAATTGGGGTTTTTTATAGAGGTTTTCTCCTCGCAGTCCGGCCAATGAAGGCAAGACCCTCGCTCCCGTCCAAGCCGCGAGACGTGTCCACGACACTCGGAACGGGGTTGCGAGTCCAGCGGTGGCACGGGCGGGATAAGCCCCCCAGTGCCTGCCCGACGGCAGAGTTAGTGCGCGCCGGGCCCGCCCTCCCTCGGCTCATCCACTGCGCCCTCTGCTTTTCAGAGGGACGCGCGGAGAGCCCCTCCCGGGCCGAAGCCCCCCATTTCCCCCCCGGTGTTTGGTTCGCGGGACTACCGTCCTACCCCGGCTCGACGACTGCAACGGCGAGTCGGAGCGTTCCCCTATCCACCACCTGGGGACGCGCCACGTCGGGGTTCACCTCCCCGCCCACTCGGACAACCGAGCAGGTCCGTGGAACCTAACCTAACCTAACCTAACCTAACCTAACCTAACCTAACCTTTTTTTTTTTTTTTTTTTTTTTTTTTTTTTAAGAGGGGAAAATGCTTTACGCATACCACCAGGGTGCGAGGACGGACTCTGGTGGTTATGTGGGACTCCCATGTCGGCTGATGAGACCTATATGGTGTACCCACTAAAAACCCCTCTATGTGCCGCCTTTGTGCTATAAGGCGAGGCCACGGGAACGCCTGAGCACACCACCGTAACCTCGCCAGCGGCCATCCGTACTCCGGATCCGTCTCTGGGAAGACTTTTCTTCCCTTCCTCAACAAAGGGGTGTGCCGGGATACGGCACACCTGCCACTCGGGGACCCTTGTGCAGGCGACAGACGTCCCCGTGTCTATCGCCCGCAGGTGCCCTTAAGGGGGAAGTCGGCGGTCGTAGGCCAACCGCCGTCGCCCCACGCGTTTGCGGCGCATTGGCTGAGAGGCCGGATCGTCCTCCCTCCCACGCTCTTGCACCTCCTTCTGCGCCATAACGTCCTCGCAGAAGGAGGCAACCGCCTTCCACGACCTGTCGCTACCAACCATGGCTTCCACCACGGCGGGCAGGGAGAGGTCGTGCCCTACTACGGCCACAAGTGCAGCCCGCCGTTCGGCCCAATCTGGGCACACCGCCAGCGTGTGCTGTGCCGTATCTTCGGCGTTGCCGCACGCGTGGCATACTTCCGTCGGTTCCCGTCCTGCCACCCTGCACAGGTATTTGCCGAAGCAACCATGCCCCGAGAGGACCTGTACAAGGTGGAAGGAGAGAAACCCCTCTTTTCTTCCGACCCATCTCTCAAGGACGGGCCGGATCGCTCCGATGGTCCAGTGGCCTGCCGTCGGCACCTCCAGCCTTTCCTTCCATTTTTGGATGAGAAAACGGCGGGAGTCGAGCCTCCACCGCCTGATATCCTCCCGGAGTGGTTGGACCCCCCTGGCCCGCGCTTCAGTGACATACCAATATACATCGGCCAGAACTGAAGCGTCGAGGTCCCAGGGCGGAGTCCCTGCCAAGACGCAAGCCGCCTCGTACGAGACGGTGCGGTATGCCCGCGCCATCCTGACCGCCATAACCCGCTGAGGCCTTCGCAAATGGGCTTGATTCTGGGCGGTCAGGGATCCGGCCCAGATGGGCGCCCCGTACAGTGCCATCGACCGCACAACTCCCTCGTAGAGTTTACGGCAGCTTGCGTTTGGCCCGCCCACGTTGGGTAGCAGCCGACTGAGTGCCAACGCCGCCCCGACAAGTTTGGGAGCAAGGCACTTAAAGTGCTCCCGGAACGTCCAACGGCTATCGAGGACTATGCCTAGGTACCGCATAGTCGACTTCACCTCTATGGACGTTCCTCCCACCACCAGATTGGAACCCGCCGGAGGACCCTTCCGGGGCCCATGAAAGCACAGGGCCTCCGATTTATTCAGGGCCACCTCTAGCCCCAGCCTTCTGATTCGGGCTACCACCGTTGCCAGGCCAGCCGTGGCCCGAATCGCCGCCTCCCGGAACGTTTTTCCGCGGGCTGTCACCAGGGTGTCGTCGGCGTAGCACGTCACCTTGACTCCCGGCAGATTGCCTCCTCTTAGCACCCAGTCGTACCCGATGTTCCACAGGAGTGGCCCAAGAACTGACCCCTGTGGAACACCGCACGACAGCCGCTTCTCCTGCCACTCCTCACGCGAAGGGTACCTGACGGCTCTATCGGTGAGATAATCCTCAACTGTCTTCCGCAGGTATTCAGGTACGGCATGGCGCCTCAGTGCCGCCGTGATGCAGGCCCAGGGTAGGGAGTTGAAAGCGTTGGCGATATCAAGGGACACCGCCAGTACCACCTCTCCCTGGGACACTGCTTCATCCGCCAGGGCCCTCACACGCGCAATGGCGTCAATGGTGGACCTGCCCCGGCGAAATCCAAATTGATGGTCACTAAGGTCCGGACCCACTTCCTCCAGATGCCGGTTGAGACGAGCAGCCACCACTCGCTCCAACAATTTGCTGGCCTCGTCTAGCAGCACTATTGGTCTATAGGCCGAAGGCGAGTCTGCCGGTCTCCCCTCTTTGCGCAGAAGGACCAGTTTGCCCGATTTCCACGCACTAGGAAACTGTCCCTGCGCCAGGCATGCGCTGAATAGCGTCCTCAAGCGTGCCTCTAGTGGGCCCAGGGCCAGAACCCAGGCCCGTCCGGGAACTCCGTCGGGACCGGGGGCAGTATTTTTGGCTCGGAGCCGTAGCACCGCTGCCCCCAGTTCACCCTCCGTTACCTCCGGTGCATCGCTTGGGTCCGCCGCCCTCCCCCTAGGGGGTAGCATGCGTGGAGGTGTGTGCTCCTCTCTCGTCGGGAACAAGCCATCGACCACCTGTTCGAGGAGCTGTGGCTCGAGACTTTGCGTGAGTGGGGGTGCCCAGGGGCGAAGCTTGCGCCTCACCATCCTGTACGGCCTTCCCCATGGGTCGCTGTTAAGTGTCTCCAGCATCTCCTGCTGGGCTAGGTCCTTCGCTTTGCCGATTGCCCCCTGCAGCAACTTGACGGCCTCCGAGTATGCGGCATATAGGCGCTCCTCCCCTGGCACGTCCCGTGTTCGTCGCCTCCGGCTACGAGTGTACTCGCGTCTTGCAGCAACGCAGGACTTGCGTAGCTGCGTAAGTTCCTCGGACCACCAGTACACTCTGCGCCTGGGGGGAACCCGGCCGACACGCGGCATGGCTGCGTCGCACACCTCCACCATGGCACTCCCTAACCACTCTGCCTCCACGTTCACGTCCATCGGACCGTTTGGCGCTGGCAGCCAGGCCTGCACCAAGGCTGCCACTACTAAGTTCTCCCGGTCCAGGCGTTTGAGTGCCCAACGCGGGCCATCCTCTCGCAAGGGCCGACTCAGGCCGCTCGGGTCAGCCGGATGAGTGGAGGCTTCGAACCGGATATATCGGTGGTCCGATAATGTTTCCACTTCATCGAGCACCTCCCAGCCTCGAACAAAGCGCGCCAGGGCAGCGTTGGCAAACGTGACGTCCACAATGGAGCCGCCCTGTTGCCGCACGCATGTGTTGGTCGACCCCTGGTTGAGAACAACCAGTCCGGTAGCGACCGCCCATTCCTCCAACTCCGTCCCGCGGGCGTCCGTCTCCGGGGATCCCCACGCCGTGCACTTGGCGTTGAAATCTCCGGCCACGAGCACCATGCCGGGACGACTCCTGCCGATCGAGGATCCGATCGCCACCAGAAACTGTTCAAATTCAGCCAGGGGTCGATTCGGCGAGAAATACGCTCCAACCACCATGATGTCACCGAACCACGCTGCGACGAATCCGTGGCCCCGTTCCACTCTTTGCGGCGGTGGGGAACCAGCAGCAGAACTGGTGACAATGGCCACTAGGCTGTCCAGGTCTCCGGCCCAATTGTCTCTGGGAGGGACGGAATAGGGCTCGGCGACAATAGCCACTCCTATCAGCCATTCCGCCAGGCTCTGAGTAAGCAGGTCCTGAGCCCTGGCGCAATGGTTGATATTCGCCTGGAGAAAACGAGTGTCCATTATCCTATGGCCATTTCTTCCGCCACCTCGCTGCGAACCTCGGGTGTTATTGAGGCAGGCTGGGAACGCTCCGAGGAGGCCCGGGGGCCATCGCCAGCGTTATTAGTTCTTCTTGATCGTGGGGCAGAGCACAACTTAGAGCCCAGCACATGATCTGCTGATTTGGCCGCAGTTTTGCACAGCACGCAGTGAGGCGCAGCCTTGCACTGTGCCGACTTATGACCGGGCTGACTGCAGCGGTAGCACAGTTCACTGCGGTCTATCTGCGCCTGGCACTGCGCCCTGACATGTCCGCTCTCCAGACACCGGAAGCACCGCATTTTCCTCGACTCGAGTATTCTGACCTGAGCCGAGGACCACCCCACCAAGAAACGGCCACCTTCGGCCACCTTTTTCGCCGCCATAACTGGGCAGCGCACCCAAATCGTGCCGAGGCCGGTATGATCCGGACGAATATCACCGGTTTTTACCTGGTCTTCGGTGCAACCGCCAGCTCGTACGACGGCGGCAACCACCTCCACGGGAGTCACGGAGTCGTCCAGGTTTGAAAAGCGCAACTCTGCGCATTTCGTCGGCCTAGAGACCCGAACCCATTTCCCCACCTTATCGGCCAGTTCTTTTGCCAGCTTGTCAGCTTTTTCGCCACTGGTGGCTCCCGGTAACTCCAGGACCAGCGCACCAGTAACTGCACGTCGGAAATGCAGGCTCGCGATGCCAAGATCATCGAGATTCACCTTTTTCTTGGCCTCAGCGATCACTTTCGCAAAAGTCGCTCCATCGGCTTCCACCGCCGGCAGCAGCGTCAGCAGCACTGCAGCAGATCGTGGGGGGCGGAGCTTACGACCGCTCGTTTTAGCGCGTGGCTTCGGTTGCGGCTTTGCCGCGAGTTTCGAGGCCTTCCCGCGCTTCGCCTCTGAGCCAGCAACTTTGTTCCACTGCCGGTCCATACTTGGAGGTGCTGGCGGCAGTGGTCTAGGCTCCTTGGTTGCTAAGCTTTCGCTATTAACGGCAGGCTGGGAGCTTGTTTTCTTTTTCCTTCCATTATTACCACGTCTCCTGTTTCCTGTCTGGGAGCCTGGGGACGCGAGAGTCGCCTTGTTGGCAACTGATGCTGCTACCGGTGACTTTGCTGGCAACGCTAATGGTCGCATCTCACCAGTTGTCCGACTTTTGCTGGCCGCTAGTTTGGGCCGCAGGTTCTTTGCGGGTAGTAACCGCCCTTCCACCTCCAACGCCTCGAACCGGGCATCAATCATGGCAACAATTGTTGCCCTGTCCGAAGGAGGCTCCGCATGTTCCACTCGAGGGAGCGGTCTTAGCTGAGCCTCGACCTGGGTGGGTGCCCTGGGTTCCGTAGTCATTTTGGCCTCAAGGAGAGCCAGTCTCTTCTTGACTTCGACCAGCTCTGCTTGCAATCGTGCGTTACATGCTTCCAATTGCCTGACCTCATCCGATGACGTGCGTTTCTCCAGGATATCGAAAGCATTCCTGATGGCATTGCAAGCATCCTTCAGCTTCCGCTGGTGACCGCCTTTAAGGTTGCCAGACGTTTTCTGGACCGTTTCAATGATGGCCACGCTGTCCATCGCTTGCTTGCGCAGCACAGCAGCTGGTACCTGCTCCGCTTCGTTACCCGGCTTGTAGGACAGGGGGGTTTGTATAGTCATTTTACTGACCTCCTCCTCCGCTCTCAGCTTCAGCATCTCACGCATTTCGGCATTGTACTGTGCCTGTGCGGCTGCCTTGCTCATATATTCCGCTTTGCTTCGAGGTTTGCCTCCTCTAATTGGAGAAGATGCCCTATTTAGCATCTCCGGCCCTTCATCTTCGCTGCCGGATTCCGCTGCCGAAAGCTTTCTTCGCTTGATGTCGGAGTGCCAGAGGCGCCCCAGCGGTGACGACGGGCGTGACCGCACAGTGAGCAGGCTGTCACTGTCCTCCGACACTGACGCTAACCTGCTGCTCGACGGTGTCGGCGCTTGTGAACCTTTCGCCGTTTTAAGGCTCGTAATAGACGAGTCCGACTCACAGAGCCGCTCCAGTCTCACGCGAAGTTCCTTGAACTTGCCAATTTCGTAGGTATCAGCGCGCGCCATCGGGGCGCCCGCTTCCTCCGCTATTTCATCGGTTGCCAAATCGTGTGCCTTCTCAGTATCCTTTGTCGATTGCGTTTCAGACATTCTTATTGATGTTCCCACGAGTATGGGGGATAGACGGTCCACCCAGGCGGTGCCCCCTGCACCTGGGTAACCCTATTACCACTGGGGGTCGGGCGGTACCCCAGGGTTGGCCACTAGCGGCTGGATACCCTCCAGCCACTCTCAGCAGGTGACAACAGGCACAGGCCCAAGCACGCGCAGTCCAGACAGGTCCTCCCACTCCGACACAAGCCTACCCAAGTAGAACCCCCCGCTGTGCCCAGGATCTGTGCAACCTCCAGGAAAACGATTCGCCCACTCCCCCGACATTAGCCACGACCCAGAAAGATTATAAGCGCTTTCCATTTGCTCAGCAAATGGAAGAACGCAATCTCCCCTAGGTCAGTGAGTAATGCCTGGCGGGTGGGGGTTCGTCAGTCCAGAGGCTGCTCACATCCGCAGCACACGAGAGGCCACTCGAGCAGACTACGGTTGTCAGAGCGGATGAACCGGTCCAAGCTACGCGCGCAAGAACCTGTTCCTGTTGTCACCCTCCATCGAGTTCCCCGACGCCATGTACCGCAACGTCGGGAATTGGGGTTTTTTATAGAGGTTTTCTCCTCGCAGTCCGGCCAATGTAGGCAAGACCCTCGCTCCCGTCCAAGCCGCGAGACGTGTCCACGACACTCGGAACGGGGTTGCGAGTCCAGCGGTGGCACGGGCGGGATAAGCCCCCCAGTGCCTGCCCGACGGCAGAGTTAGTGCGCGCCGGGCCCGCCCTCCCTCGGCTCATCCACTGCGCCCTCTGCTATTCAGAGGGACGCGCGGAGAGCCCCTCCCGGGCCGAAGCCCCCCATTTCCCCCCCGGTGTTTGGTTCGCGGGACTACCGTCCTACCCCGGCTCGACGACTGCAACGGCGAGTCGGAGCGTTCCCCTATCCACCACCTGGGGACGCGCCACGTTGGGGTTCACCTCCCCGCCCACTCGGACAACCGAGCAGGTCCGTGGAACCTAACCTAACCTAACCTAACCTAACCTAACCTAACCTAACCTTTTTTTTTTTTTTTTTTTTTTTTTTTTTTTTTTAAGAGGGGAAAATGCTTTACGCATACCACCAGAGTGCGGGGACGAACTCTGGTGGTTATGTGGGACTCCCATGTCGGCTGATGAGACCTATATGGTGTACCCACTAAAAACCCCTCTATGTGCCGCCTCCTGTGCTGTAAGCGAGGTCACGGGGACGCCTGAGCACACTACCGTAACCTCGCCAGCGGCCGTCCGTACTTAGGACCCGTCTCTGGGAAGACTTTTCTTCCCTTCCTCATCAAAGGGGTGTGCCGGAATACGGCACACCTGCCACTCGGGGACCTTTGTGCGGGCGACAGACGTCCCCGTGTCTATCACCCACGGGTGCCCTTAAGGGGGAAGTCGGCGGTCGTAGGCAAGTCGCCGACGCCCCAAGCGTTTGCGACGTATTGGCTGAGAGGCCGGATCGTCCTCTCTCCCACGCTCCGCCGACTCCTTCTGCGCCATTACATCTTCGCTGAAGGAGACCGCCGCCTTCCACGACCTGTCGCTACCGACCATGGCTTTAACCAAGGCAGGCAGGGAGAGGTCATGCCCTACCACGGCCACAAGTGCGGCCCGCTGCTCCGCCCAAGCTGGGCACACTGCAAGCGTGTGCTGTGCCGTATCTTCGCTATTGCCGCACGCGTGACATTCTTCAGTAGGTTCCCGCCCCACCACTCTGCACAAGTATTTGCCGAAGCAACCATGCCCAGTCAGAAGCTGCGTAAGATGGAATGTGGGTGCTCCGTGTTTTTGTTCAACCCATTCTTTGAGGACGGGCTGAACAGCGGCCACCAGTTCCCGGCTAGCTCCCGGGACTTCGAGCCTCTCCGACCATCTCAGGAAGAGGTCATCTCGAGCCTCATCTCGCCACTGCCGGATTTCCCGTGGATGGGGCCAGTTTCGTTCCTCTTTTGCTGCCAGCACCCGCCAATACACCTCGGCTAGGGCCTCGGCTTCAAGGTCCCAAGGCGGGCTACCAGCAAGCAAGCAGGCGCCAACGTACGACACAGTGCGGTAAGCTCGAGCCGACCTGAGCGCCATCGCCCGCTGCGGACGTCGCAGCAACGCGACATTACGGACGCTCAGACCACCCGCCCATATCGGCGCCCCATAGAGCGCCATGGAGCGCACCACACCGGTATAAAGACGACGGCATGCCCCTCCTGGTCCTCCTACGTTTGGCAGGATCCGTCCTAGCGCTCCGGCTGCAGCCACCAATTTTGGGGCCAAGCGCCGGAAGTGCTCTTCGAACTTCCATTTGCCGTCGAGGACGAGTCCAAGGTACTTCATCGTCGACCCGACGGCAATGGTAGTACCACCCACCGTTATGCTGGACCCAGGCGGTGGCGCGTTCCGAGGGCCATGGAAGACTAGGACCTCGGACTTATGAAGGGCCACCTCCAGGCCCAACGCACGGATCCTGCGGACAACGTGTGCCACACCAGCTGTGGCAAGATAGGCCGCCTCTCTATGTGTGCTGCCTCGTGCTGACACTAGGGTATCGTCAGCGTAGCAGGTGACGCTGACTCCCCGCAGAGTGGTTCCACGTAGCACCCAGTCGTAACCGATGTTCCACAGGAGCGGCCCCAGTACCGAACCCTGTGGAACACCGCACGACATGGCCCTTCTGCGCCACCCGTCCTTGGTTGGGTAAGCAACTTCTCTCCCTGCGAAATAGTCCACAATTGTTCTTTGCAGGTATTCTGGCACGTTGTGGAACCGAAGCGCAGCCTTGATAGTCTCCCAGGGCAGAGTGTTGAAGGCGTTGGATATGTCCAAGGACACTGCCATTACTACTCCACCCTGGGAGATTTCCTCCGCTGCGAGATCTCTGACGCGAGCTATTGCGTCGAGGGTCGAGCGTCCGTGGCGAAATCCAAATTGCCAGTCACTCAGGTCTGGCTCCATGCACCTGACGAGACGCGCAGCAAGCACGCGCTCAAATAGCTTGCACGTCTCGTCAAGCAGCACGATAGGGCGATAGGCAGACGGCTGGTCTTGTGGACGCCCCTCCTTCCGCAGGAGCACGAGTTTCCCCGTTTTCCACCTTTGAGGGAATCGACCCTGAGCAAGGCACGCGGAGAAAAGGGCTCTGACCCTATCGCCCATCTCGCTCAGCGCGATTGCCAAGGCGCTCCCTGGTATTCCGTCCAGTCCTGGGGCTGTCTTTTTTGATCGTAATTTTTGAACGGCCGCACCAAATTCCGCCTCAGTTACCGGGGGCGCCTCCACCTCAGCTCTCTCTGGTCTGGTGGTGGCTACCATCAGGGGCGGTACGAAACCTTCACGCTCAGGGAAAAGAGCTCCCACCACTTGCTCCAAGAGCTCTGGTTGGAGACTGCTTGTCAGCGGAGGAGTCCAGGGTCGGAGTTTTTGCCTAACGACCCGATATGGTCTCCCCCACGGATCTCTGTTGAAAGTCGCCAGCCATTCCTCCCACGCCACCTCTTTGGCCTGCGCGATGGCTGTCTGCAGTGTTTTGCAGGCTGTCCTGTAGGCGTCGTAGCGAGCGTTCTCTTCGGTTTGGTCGCGAACCCTTCGTCTCCTGTATCTGCTGTACTGGCGGCGAGCAGCGACGCAGTTGCTTCGCAATTCCCGTAGTTCCGGTCGCCACCAGTACACTTGGCGTCTTGGGGAGATTGGGTTTGCCCTCGGCATCGCCGCGTCGCACACTCGGGTGAGAGAGATGGTAAGCTGCTCGGCTTCTTGGTCGACCTGTTCCACTGCGCCCGAGCTAGACACCCAGGATTCAACTATGGCCGCCTCTTTGGCGACCTGGCTATCTAGCCGCCCTAACACCCAGCGCGGGCTGTCCCCTACCGACGATCGGTTTTCTTTCGGCATAGGAGGAGTGGGAGACGTGGAAACAGTGAACCGAATATATCGGTGATCTGACAAGGTTTCCACTTCTGTCTCTACTCTCCAATCCAGAACACGGCGGGCCAGGGCGCGGGATGCGAACGTTATGTCCACGATCGATTCGCCCTGCTGCCGCACGCACGTGCTCTCCGAACCCCGGTTGAGGATCGCCAGCTCTAAAGCCACTGCCCATTCCTCGAGCACCTCGCCCCGGGCATCGGTCGCGGGAGAGCCCCACGAAGTCGATTTGGCGTTGAAGTCTCCCGCGACTAAGACGGGAGTAGGATGCACCTGCGCCACTAGCGCTCCGACCTCTGCGAGCATTTGCTCAAAGTCAGCAAGGGTACGATTAGGTGAAAAGTATACCCCAACTATTGCCATGCCAGCCATGATGCCCAACACATAACCTTTCCCTTTTGTGACCCTCTCAAACGACAGGCAGCTAATCGTTGAGGTTACGATAATGGCTACATTGCTATCGTGGTCGGAGGCCCAATCACTCCGAGTTGGTATAAAATATGGCTCCGATACTATCGCCACTTGGACTTGCCACTCAGTCATGGACTGGATCAGAAGGTCCTGAGCCCGAGCGGAGTGGTTAATGTTCGCCTGGAGGATTTCTAAAGCCATTTTAGTGTGCGGTTTCCATGGGCTCCTCCTCTCTTTGCTGGGACGACCGACTGGGTATCGTGCCCTTCGCCACCATCTTTCGCGCTGATTTGGAATTTCTTGTGCTTCCCGGACACTGTTTGCTACCAATAGCATGTACCGCAGGCTTACCGGCTGTTACACATATAGCACAGCTCGCATCAGCAGCAGTGCATTCACGTGCCTTATGGCCGGGCTTACCACAGCGGAAGCAGACATTGCTGCGATCCACCTCCCTGTCGCACTTCGTCCCTACGTGACCTGTTTCCAGGCATCTGTAGCAACGTAGGGGCCTTTGTTCGAGCAGCACCACTCGCGCTGAGACCCATCCTACTTTAATGCGACCTACTTCCACCAGTTTCTTTGCCGCAGATATTGGGCAGCTCAACCACAGTGACCCCAAGTTACTTGGGCCTCGGGCCACTATACCTGGCTTGATTGCCTCGGTGCTGCAACCTCCGTCTCTAGCTACAGCCGTCACGACTTCCTCTGCTGTCACCGAGTCATCCAGTCCCGTGACTCGTATTTCAGCGCACTTCACTGGTCGATGTATTTGGACAACATCGGTGCTGAAAACCTCACGGAGCTTGGCTGCAAGCGCATCTGCTGCTTTTTCGGCGTTTTCAGTGCCCGGAGGAATCTCAAGCATCCGGGCTCCAGTCACTGCAGTCCGAAAACGTACCTGAGTAAGGCCGACCTCCTCGAGTGCTATACGACTCTTGGCTTCAGCCAAGAGTGTGTCGTATTTGTACCCCTTTTCGGCAGCACCTGGTTTTAGGGTGAGTGTAATCGCAGATGTGCGAGGCGAACGAAGTTTTTTCTTTTTTTGAGGAGCCTTCTTAGGTGCATTGTTGGCCTCGGCGGTCTTCGCCGCGGTGTTGGCTGTCTTCTTCTTGATGTTCTTGGCCACCACAGTACTCCACTGCTTTTCTGCACGTTCAGGTGCTTTTGGCAGTGGTTGGGTTTGCCTTGTTGCAGCAGCTTCCTGTGCCGCCATGCTTCCACGTTTTGCCTTTTTCCTTCTTTCCTTTTTCTTTGTCGTTGTACTACTGTTTTCTCCATTATTTTCAGCAGTCCCGATGACTGGAGGCTCGCGTGCTGTAGTCTGAGAAAGAGGAAAGGCCGAAGCACCAACGTCCTTCTGAGGGACAGCTGGCATTGTTCTTCGATCGGCCGCTAATGATGGTCGCAAGCGTGGTTCCGCAAGGAGGCGGCATTCGATGGCTTCCAAGCGGGCATTTAGCATCATGCTGAACTGTTCACGGTTGGAACGTGAGACTTCATCTATTAGGCGCCGGAAGTCGCCCTCAGCTGCCCGAGCGGGCTGATTTCGCATCTCGGCGACCTCCCGACGCAACTCCGCCAGCTGACGTGACAGTTGTAAATTGTCTGCCTCCAGACGGGCAATTTCTTCCGTCACAGTCAGGGTTCTTAGCTCTGCAACAGCCCCTTTTATTGCGTCTGCCGCAGTTTTGAGGGCCTTGACAAATGTCCCTTTCATGTTGCCGGACTTGTCGGCAACTCGGACCACCACATCTAGTGCCTCCTGTATTTTTGCGCCCAGTGCAACGGAAGTCTGCGCTGTGTCCACGTTCTGTCCAAGCGGCTGGCGTTGTTTTAGACGAGCAGCTCTGTTCTCATTATCCACTTGTGCCGAGCGGTTATATGCCTCTAGCTCGTCTTCCGCAAGTAGACGCTGCTCCTTCGCCCTCTCGTTACTTAGCTCCCTCTGATGTTTGTGAAGCCCTACATATTTGCCTGTCGTGGGAGGACGACCCCTGCCCCTTTTGGGCGTTGATTTAAGCCACATACTTTTTGACGTCTGGGTAGGTGAGACATCCCCGCTTTCATCTGGCTGCGCCCCAACATCACTCTCTGATTCTGAGGAGAGCAATGGTGCAGGCCTCTTCTCACCCTTCCGCCAGTATGTATCGCGCATAGAGTCATTGGACTCTTTCGAGGCCACCGTTACCATACTGGCAGCCGAGGAGTCCGACTCAGATAGCCGAGTATGGCTAAAGGGGAGTTGCTTGTTGACAACCTCCTGTCTATCGTTATTGGAGTCGCTGTTTGTTTTATCTGTTTCCGGTGCTAAAGCTACAACAGGGTACTCAAACGTGACTCCAAGCGCTGCCTTGTCCATATTTTCGAGTCGCGTCAGCTCAACTCGTAGTTGCGGTTGCGCCGACTGCGCGCTCTTGCCACTGTCAAAGGTATTGGCGCGCGCCATCAGGGCGTTCGCCGCTACCGCTTCATCATTTTCATCATGCATCGGTGTCCTTATTATTGCCAGGTCGTCGGTAGAAGAATTCAAAAGGTTGTTTGCCATTTTTGTTCCCACGAGTGTGGGGGATAAACGGTCCACCCAGGCGGTGCCCCCTGCACCTAGGTAACCCTATTACCACTGGGGGTCGGGCGGTGCCCCAGGGTTGGCCACTAGCGACTGGATACCCTCCAGCCACTCTCAGAAGGTGACAACAGGCACAGGCCCAAGCACGCCCAGTCCGGACAGGTCCTCCCACTCCGACACAAGCCTACCCAAGTAGAACCCCTCGTTGTGCCCAGAATCTGCGCAACCTCCAGGAAAACGATTCCCCCACTCCCCCGACATTAACCACGACCCAGAAAGATTATGAGCGCTTTCCATTTGCTCAGCAAATGGAAGAACGCAATCTACCCTAGGTCAGTGAATAATGCCTGGCGGGTGGGGGTTCGTTAGTCCAGAGGCTGCTCACATCCGCAGCACACGAGAGGCCACTCGAGCAGACTACGGTTGTCAGAGCGGATGAACCGGTCCAAGCTACGCGCGCAAGAACCTGTTCCTGTTGTCACCCTCCATCGAGTTCCCCGACGCCATGTACCGCAGCGTCAGGAATTGGGGTTTTTTATAGAGGTTTTCTCCTCGCAGTCCGGCCAATGAAGGCAAGACCCTCGCTCCCGTCCAAGCCGCGAGACGTGTCCACGACACTCGGAACGGGGTTGCGAGTCCAGCGGTGGCACGGGCGGGATAAGCCCCCCAGTGCCGCCTGACGGCAGGGTTAGTGCACGCCAGGCCCGCCCTCCATCGGCTCATCCACTGCGCCCTCTGCTATTCAGAGGGACGCGCGGAGAGCCCCTCCCGGGCCGAAGCCCCCCATTTCCCCCCCGGTGTTTGGTTCGCGGGACTACCGTCCTACCCCGGCTCGACTGCAACGGCGAGTCGGAGCGTTCCCCTATCCACCACCTGGGGACGCGCCACGTCGGGGTTCACCTCCCCGCCCACTCGGACAACCGAGCAGGTCCGTGGACAACCGAGCAGGTCCGTGGAACCTTTTTTTTTTTTTTTTTTTTTTTTTTTTTTTTTTTTTTTTTTTTTTTTTTTTTTTTTTTTTTAAGAGGGGAAAATGCGTTACGCATACCACCAGGGTGCAGGGACGGACCCAGGTGATTATGTGGGACTCCCATGTCGGCTAATGAGGCCTATGGTGTACCCACTAAAAACCCCTCCATTTGCCGCCTTTGTGCTATAAGGCGAGGCTGCGGGAACGCCTGAGCACACTACCACAACCTCGCCAGCGGCCGTCCGTACTCCGGACCCGTCTCTGGGAAGACGTTTCTTCCCTTCCTCATCCATAGGGGCGTGCCGGGATGCAGCACACCTGCCTCTCAGGGACCTTCTTGCAGGCGGCAGACGTCCCCGTATCTACCGCCCGCAGGTGCCCTTAAGGGGGAAGTCGACGGTCGTAGGCCAGCCGCCGACGTCCCACTCGCTTACGGCGCATTGGCTGAGAGGCCGGATCGTCCTCCCTCCCACGCTCTGCCGCTTCCTTCTGCGCCATTACACCCTCGCAGAAGGAGGCAACCGCCTTCCACGACCTGTCGCTACCGACCATGGCTTCCACGACGGTGGGCAGGGAGAGGTCGTGCCCTACTACGGCCACAAGCGCAGCCCGCTGCTCGGCCCAAACTGGGCACACCGCCAGCGTATGCTGTGCCGTATCTTCGGCGTCACCGCACGCATGGCATGCTTCTGTGGGTTCCCGTCCTGCCACCCTGCACAGGTATTTGCCGAAGCAACCATGCCCCGAGAGGACCTGTGTAAGGTGGAAGGAGAGAAACCCCTCTCTCCTTTCGACCCATCTTTCCAGGACGGGCCGGATCGCTCCGATGGTCCAGTGGCCTGCCGTTGGCACCTCCAGCCTTTCCTGCCACTTCTGGAGGAGGAAACGGCGAGAGTCGAGCCTCCACCACCTGATCTCCTCTGGGAGTGGTTGAACCCCTCTGGCCCGCGCTTCAGTTACATACCAATATATATCGGCCAGAACTGAAGCGTCTAGGTCCCAGGGCGGAGTCCCTGCCAAGACGCAAGCCGCCTCGTACGAGACGGTCCGGTATGCCCGCGCCATCCTGACCGCCATAACCCGCTGCGGCCTTCGCAATTGGGCTTGATTCTGGGCGGTCAGGAGGTCCGTGGAACCTAACCTAACCTAACCTAACCTAACCTAACCTAACCTAACCTAACCTAACCTAACCGAGTAGCGCCCCCGCCGCCACCACGAGCGCCACGAAATCTCGCCGCTCCGCGCTCAAAAAATCCGTAAAATAGGCAAACTTTATCCGATCGGCCCGGAAGTTGTATCAAAAGACGCGGAAAATTGTCGCGCAGTTTTAGAAGTCGATAGAAATAGCCGGACAGTGAAAGTGAAACGTGTAAGTGCCGAAAAGCTAAAGTTTTGAGGTTAAGTGACAAAAAGTGAAGCTTTAATGCTAAACGCTACTCGTTTAAGCTCTACGACCCCATAAGTGCGATACGTCGCTGGAAGCGCATCAAAAAGCTCCTTACAACGAGCCCACTACCAGATTTTTCTGGCTTTCGGCTGAGGCACAATCTTCAAAAAAACAAGTTTCCGGAAACCACGAGGTACAGGATCCGAAGTCGTGCGGCTGTTTTTGAGGGCGGGGCTGGGAAGAGGGTAACAGCAGCAACTCAGCGCAACAAGCGGCGTCTCTTAAATGTGAGTGCTGTGCCTACAGACAATTTTTAAACTTTTTATGGACTTTAAATCTACAATAGCAGAAAAATAAGATCGACGACCCTCCAGTTTTATTAGGGGAATCAACGTAGGACAAGGAGATCTAATAGATTACAAAAAATCAGCTTCGCGCCACTGATAGTTTTAAGATTATTAATTTTTTAAAATTTTTGGTTAACACGTGTTTTGTCACCTAGTGTATTTTGAAATAATAGTTATATACCATTGCATAGAACATATTTTCTTGAGTGTTTTGCCTTTTTTCCCCATTCTCTAGCGTAAAATTTGGCGAATCTGTACCCCTGGTTGTGTTTTTTGCTTTTTGAGCTTGGACCTGTGTTTTTTACGACCAACTGACACCGGCTATACCAGCGCCTTGGTCTCTTTAACACCTCAAAACTTTTTGCGAGCAAATCCGACTTGAGACAGCTGAGAACCGTCGATCCTGACCATCCCTCAGACCAGGAAAACTCCTGGGTACCAGTTCTAGCCGGCGGATCTCGACTTTGGGAGCTCGTAGAGACTTGCGGTTTTCTTCTGCAGGGTTGGCGGGTTGTGCCCTTGGTACCCCCGGTACTTTCGGATACTAAAAAATCGCGCGTCTGGTAGCCCTGAATTCGCATTCCTTGGGTCTGATTTTCGATCTAAGAACTTAGTCCGAGCCCGCTAGGACTTTTGGTTCGCTGGCAATCTTGGCTTGAAGTTTTGCGCGGACGCCATCTTGAATTTTTTAACTTGACGTATATCCCAGGCCCTTGGGCGTTTCGGTGCGGACTTTGGGCTCTTTCTTGGGAGGTTAGGGGTGCCCAGGAGGTACGTGGGGTCAAAAATCCAAATTTCTAAAAATTTTTTGGAAAAATAGTCAAAAAAAATTTCCTTTGATTGCTTTACATAAATTTGCTCCTGGGTTTGCCCTGACCGTCTGAGTGAAAGTCCTGACTCGCTGGGACCTGTGGATCGGGAGTTATCATTGTTCAAAGTCTGACTTTGACAGTTGCGAACTGTCAAAGTCAAACTTCGATTTGGCATAGCTCGGGTGTCAGGGGGGATAGGAGACTGTGCGACACGTCGTTGTGCTCGGCGGAGATACCTCTGTCGGTTCAGGTAGATCGACAACGAATCTGGCCACCCCAGATTTTAGCTCGGGCTGAGCCGCTTATGAGACGGACGGGACAAGCCCGAATTCGGCGAGCCTAATCTCGGGTCTCTACGACCACTGGAACCGGAGTTACGCGGGTTCAAAGTTCGAGGTCGGCCATTTTGTAAATCTTGACAGCTGTCAATTAGCTGATTCAAACCGTCGTAACTTCCGAAGGGAGTCACTTAGAGAGACGTGCGACGCGCCGTTAAGCTCGGCGTGACCAGCTCTGTCGACCGAAGGGGTTGTGCTACGAATCCGGTGACCTTGGGTTTAAGTCTAAGCTGAGCCTGAAGCGCACTGGATGACCTTGGCCCGATCACAACGAGACTAATCTCGGGTTTCCTGCGACTATTGGGACCGAAGTTGCGAGGGTCCAAAATTTTGGGTCAGCCATCTTGTAAACTTTGACAGCTGTCAATTGACTGATTCAAACCGTCGTAACTTCCGAACGGAGCCACTTAGAGAGACCTGCGACACGCCGTTGAGTTCGGCGTGACCTGCCCGGTCAAAAGAAGGGCAAGCGAAGTGGATACGTTTCTGTTCTGCATCTCCGGGGAATTATGCCTCCACCAACAACGGCATCCCAACAAGGGGAGAAGAAGGAGGGAACGAGCAAGAGGCCAGTGGGCAGGCCTGCACCCAAACCAAAGCTCGTAATAAAAATCCCGAAGGGAGCCCCCGTCAAGGCATCGCCTGCAAGGGCTGGCGGCACTGGCAGGCTGGTAAGCGGGGGACGAGTGGCCGCTAGGAGAGATGGTGGAGGCCGGTCTGAGGACAGGAATCCGGACATGCAAAGCTCCGGCGATGGGGCGGCAACAGCATCCGGGCCTCCGAGTGCAGAGCTCATGGAGCAAGTCACGTGGACGGAGCTGAACCCGGATCCAGGCGCCACCTCTTCACCTACACTGTCGGGACAGGCCCCGAGGTTGGCCCAGATAACCCTGGATTCCACTACTGGAGAACGCCTGGAGGATACCAAGGTGCCAGCGGTCCCAAGTGCGGCATCTACACCTACGGGCCAAACACTTTCCCGATGCAGAGTTAGCTCACCGACAAGATCGGATACCGCATTATTGAGGATCAAGACCCAGATCAGGGAGGCAAGGGCGGTGGAGCTCTCGGACCGTATCCGCCTGACAAGTGAGCCCCCGGATCTGGAGGACGAGGGAAGCGTGTGCTCGATCTTCGAGGACAGGTCGGTATGCTCCATGGCAGCGAATCTGGGTGGAGGGGGACTGATCAGCGAGTTCCCCCAGAGGGCAAACAAGATCCTGCAGACAGCGAAGGAAGCCATGGAGTCCTCCGGGAATATGAAGAGGACTATTAGGGAACTGGTAGTGGAGTCGGTCCAGTCCTTATATGAGATGGTGCTCCGTCTGGCGGACTCCAGAACCCGGCATATTGCGGAAATGCAGAGGGAAAAGCTGACCCATGAAAAGCGACTGAGGGTTCTGGAGACAACGCACACAAGGGCTATGAGGGAGGCTGTGGAGGCGGAGAGGCTGGAGAGGGCTAGCAACGCTCAAAGACTGGACCTCATAGTGAGCGAGCTGGCCGCCCACAGGAAAATACTGGTCTCGGACATCGGAGACCCCCTCGAGAGACTGATGAAAGCCCAGACAGGAGAAGGAATACCTCAGACCAAGAAACAGACAAAACGGGAAGGAGACCCAGGGGAGGTCACCTTGAGGTCCCTTAAGGATAGTCTAGGCAGTCTATCGGAGCAGCTTATAAAACACCAAAAAAAAGGGGACAAGGTGGATAGGAACGAGCTGATCGTCGAGATCAGAAGACTCAGGGAAGAGCTGAAAGAGGCAATAGCCTCTACGGCCTCCCTGAGGTTGGAAATCGACAGAGCGGCGTCCACCAGCGAACAGGCTGTCGTGAGGGGGGACAGGGCAGTGGACACGCTCCAGACCCTCCAGGAAACCGTGGGAGAGCTGTCGGCCCGGGTCAAGGAGACTGCAAGGGAGGAACTGGTTGCGGTCATCGCCCAGAGAGTGGAAGTGGTAGGGGAGTGCGTGAGATCGGAAAGTAAACACCTAAACTCCGCGCTTACCGAGGGCCTGGCGGGCCTCAGTGAGGAGGTCCAAATGGCGGCTGCGGTACGACCATCTGGGCGAAACCTGCTGGAGGAAATGGAGGTGGCCGTGGGACCGGAGCGACGTGTAGAAGCACGCAGACCCAAAGTGGTGGAGGAGGGATGGACCTTGGTACGAGGTAACAGGAAGGCTAGGAGGTCGGTCTGGAGGAGGTCGAGTGAGGACGACGGCAATAAGGACCTGCCAAAGCCACAATACCCGTTGACCTTGGAGTCGGCAGATCCTGGCCACACCAGTGCCGCGGTTATCCAGCGAGTCAAGGAGAGTGTGGATGTGACGGAGCTCGGAATTGGGGTTGACTATATCAGGGGCCTCAGGAAGCAGAGAGCGGCTATTGGGCTCTCCACTGAGGAGGATAGAGAAGCCCTAAAAGAGGCCATTCGTGAAAAATGCCCGGAGATCAAGGCGACGCCCACTGACCTCCGAAGACCGCTGGTGCGTTTGGTGGGAGTGGTGAGAGGTCTAACCGATGCCCAGATACCAAGCGCTATAGCCAGGCAGAACTCGACCCTACTCGCCGGTGTGCAGTGTGCTGAGAGCCGCATGCGGGTCTTGAGGAGAACCAGGGGCAGGATTGCTGAGACCACAAACGTTATCATTGAGGCTGATGCGGATATTTGGGCATGCCTCAATGATAGAAGACTGAAAATAGGGTACCAAGTGGTTCCAGCACACGACCAATCACCGGTCCTGCAATGTTTCGCGTGCCTAAGGTTTGGGCACTTCGCGAAGGACTGCACCCAGCAGCGGTCATGCGGTTATTGCGCGAGGGATCATGACACAAAAGGGTGCCCGGAGCGAGAGTCACAGCCTTGCTGCTCGAACTGCGTGAGAACTGGACGGAAGCCAGAGGAGGCTGTACACCCGGCTTATAGCAGCGACTGCCCGGAGTGGAGGAAGTGGGACAGACTAGCACGATCACAGGTGAAATATTGCTGAGGGCACCAACATTTACAGTCATAGTGTTCCCCCTCCCCAAACATCGTCGACAGGGGATCACCAGAGGCCTATCTCGTTTATGCAGGTCAACCTGGGAAGAGGGTACGCAGCCACGAAGGAGTGTCTCAAGGAGGCGGAGGACACGGGTGTGAGCGTGCTCCTTCTTCAGGAGCCTTATGTGGGAGCAGTGGGTTACCTCTCGACCGCCCATAGGACAGTCCAGCAGACCCAGGGGGAGGGACCTGCCAAGTCGGCCTTGGTGATACTGGATCCGTCAATAAGGCTTATAATCGATCCTACCAAGGTCACTAAAAATGTGGCGGCCGCACGGATCCAGCTGGGTAATATGCAGACATGGGTGGCCAGTTTATATTTGGAGGGTGACCGCGCTCTTGACGTCTACCTTGAACAGCTGAAGAAGATCTCCAATGATGCGGGTGAGTTTGGAATGGTGGCCGGCGGAGACGTCAACGCGTCTAGCCACTGGTGGGGCTGTCGGGCGGAGGACAACAGGGGCACCGAGATCGCTGATTTGTGCTCGGAGTGCGGGCTCAACTTCCTCAACAGAGGCTCCACACCAACTTTTTACACACATCGAGGGGGTAAGTTGTACTCGAGCATTGTGGACATCACCATTTGCTCCGATCGATGGCTTGGCAGGGTTAAGGGATGGCATGTGGTCATGGAGGATACCGGACTTACGGACCACCGAAGAATCCGCTTCGTCATGGAGGGGGAAGGTGATGCTGTGGTGCCGAGTAGGACCTCTACGCGGAAGTATAATACCGATAAGGCCGAATGGGGGGAATTTGCAGTGTCCCTTAGGAGACAGCTGGATGAGAGAGAGCTGACGGTAGAAACAATAGAGGCTACTAACGAGTCGCGAAACCTCGAAGTAACAGCTGTCTCGCTTACGGAGGCGATCTGGGACGCCTGCATAAACACCATCCCGGAAAAAAAGGCAAGTACCAAGGCGAAGAGGACAGCATGGTGGACAAAGGAGCTGAACAGCCTGAAACAGGAAGTCAAAACCCTGAGGAGAAGGATCTCTGTGGCGAATCCGGCGCGCAAACCTGAAGTACACGCGGAGTATGCGGAGGCCCGGGATCGATACAGGGAAGCCATCGAGAAGGCAGTAACGTCCAGCTGGAAAGAGTTCTGCTCCCAGCAAAAACACGAAGAAATGTGGAAGACTTCTTATAGGGTGGTAAGGAAAAGTATGGCAAGCGACAGAAGTCATGAGTGTCTCCTGAAGTCGCCTGAAGATGGTGCCAGAACACTGGGACCGCTTCAGTCAGCGCAGCTATTACTCGAGACTTTCTTCCCAAAGGACGACCCAGCCGGGGACGACGAGCGTCATGGGGTAGTTAGAGAGCAAGCTGAAAGAATCAGAGAGGCCGCCCGAGCGCCGCGGCCATCGGATCGGTTTGTGCCGTTCACACCGGACGAGGCGACAGAGGTGTTCCGAGGTATGAACCCGAACAAGTCGCCGGGCGTGGATGGCATCACTTCCGACATTGCGGAAAAGGCGTTCTTGGCTGGCCCAGTGGTGCTCGCGATATATAACCAGTGTTTCAGGCTGGGGTATTTCCCAAGGTGCTGGAAGGAGGCCCTTATTAGGGTAGTCCCCAAGCCGGCGAAGGACGATTACGGGATACCTAAATCATACCGTCCTATAGGTCTTCTGCCGGTGTTGGGGAAAGTCCTCGAGAAACTCATCTTTAACAGACTTACCTGGGAGCTGTCGAGGGGTACGGGCCTTAGTACCAGACAGTATGGGTTTACCGCGCAGCGAAGTACGGAAGATGCCTTGTATGATGCAATTAGTTGCATCAGACAGGGCATAAAAGACAAAAAGATTATGGCCATGATCTCCCTGGACATCGAGGGAGCTTTTGACGGTGCGTGGTGGCCAGTCATAGTAAGGCAGCTCAGAACCCACTGTGGCGATGACTGGATAGTCAGTGTGGTCTGCAGTTACCTGGAAGAGAGGAGGGTTACGCTGGAGTACATGGGAGAGAAGGTCGAAGCAGGAACGGACCGTGGCTGCATACAGGGATCAATTGGCGGCCCACTCCTATGGAACCTCCAGCTTGATCCCCTGCTGGTGGAGGCCGAGGAAGGGGTTGCCCAGTTCCAGGCATTTGCGGACGACATTGTGATCATAGCTGGGGCAAAAACCACTGCCGAGCTCAACGTGATAGTGAATAGAGCCTTGGAGCTAGTGTCAAGATGGGGTTCTGAACATAAGCTAAAATTCGCCGCCCACAAAACCCAGGCAGTCATTATCACAAAAAAGTTGAAGTATGATACCCCGTCCTTCAACATCCGGGGCACCCCCATCGCACTATCTGATAGCGTCAAACTCCTAGGGCTAACGGTGGACAGGAACCTCGGTTTTGGCCTCCACATGGACAGGGTCATCCTAAAAGCAGTTAACCTATACAAGGTGGTATCGCGCATGGCCAAGGTCCAGTGGGGGCTAAATCCGGAAATCCTCCGAACAATTTATTACACAGTCGTGGAGCCTACTGTCTTGTACGCGGCTGGGGCCTGGGGGGATGTTGCGGGCAGAGTCTACGTAAAAAAGAGGCTAGACAGGGTGACCAGAGACTTTGCGATTAAGATTGCGAAAGCTCACCGCACTACGTCACTGGTCTCTAGTGCACTCCTCGCCCGGGTCATACCCCTGGACCTCAGGCTGGGGGAACAGGTGGAGCTATATAAGGTCAAGCGGGGGAAGTCGCTCCCTGAATTGCCAGGAATAGGGCTGCAAAAAAGGGTGCACCCCTCTAGTCTCCCCCACCCAGCGCTGCGTAGGCGCCTGGACTTTGAGCTGGTCACTGGGGAGGACGACATCGGGAGCAGTGGGGATGTGAGGTACTTCACGGATGGGAGCAAGATCGAGGGTAAGGTTGGAGCTGCCATCTCTGTCTGGTTGGGTGGAACGGAAAACAAATATTATAGTTTCAGGTTGGCCGACCATTGCTCGGTATACCAGGCAGAGATGGTAGCACTTCATAGAGCCACCGAGATTGCGCTCAAGTCGGGGAGGCCCTCGGAGATCTACTGCGACTCGAGGTCGTCACTGCAGTCGGTCTGTGACCCGGGAACGTTGAACCCCATAGCTGTGGAAATCAGGGCAAACCTCGGGGCCGCGAGAGACGGGGAGTGTCCAGTAAAGCTATTTTGGATCAAGGCCCATGTAGGAATGGCGGGGAATGAGAGGGCAGACGAGCTTGCGAAGAAGGCTGCTCTTGGCGACAAGAGGGCGCCGGTGTTCAACAAGTTCCCGCTCTCCTTTGCAAAGGGTGCTATCCGAAGGAGGACACTGGAGGTATGGCAGCGGCGTTTTGAGGAGGCGCCCACCGCCTCTGGGACGAAGCTGTTTTTAGAGAATGTCTATAGGGCCAAAACGATTATGGAAAAGGTGGGGACTAGGAGCACTGTCGCCCAACTTCTCACTGGACACGGGGGGTTCCGCCAGTATCTGCACCGGTTTAAACTGGCCGAAAACCCGTACTGTGGGTGTGACGACCAGTCGGAGCAGACGGTTACGCATATACTGGCGGAGTGCCCGGTTTTTGGCCGGGAGAGGCTAGACTGCGAGATGGAGATAGGCTTCTCCTTAACTCCGGAAAATTTCGTCAGGGCGATAGGGGAAGTGGAATCGCGAGACTGCTTCCTCAGATTTGCGGAGGGAGTAGTCCGCAAAACCGCTAGGTCTAATGGATCAACAACAATGTGACCAGGTCATCTGGTTGCCCACTTGCCCTTGCCCTTGCCCTTGTCCCTTCCCAACTCTCCCGCCTTTTGTTTAAAGCCTGGTTGTTTATTTATCTGTTTCGTTGTTGAGTGTAATGTACCCTCCTTTTGTGCTGACGGCGGGATTGTGTCATTTATCTGTCATTTATTATTATAACCATTATCTGATTGTTTCGATTGTACTAAATTTTGTTATAATATTAAAATTGCAATTTAATTATTGATGAAAATAAATTAAATGAAAAATATAATTGCTCTAATCAAAAAGAAATAAATTGCGTAATAAAAAACTTGCTTTACCATATCTGGACACGGGGCGCTACTCGTACCCATTTTGGTTTAGCTATGATTCTTGTAATTGCATGAAATCCACGTAGCCTCTCTGATATAGAGCCGGAGAGAATTAAAATTATAAGACTGTATATTTTAATTTTAATGCAATATGTATAATAATGTTAATTAATAAACTAATAGAAATAATAATTAAACTGTAACAAAATGAAATAAGCTTGGTAGTTTTTCCTAAAAAGATATAGAATTATATTACAAAGAGCCTCACCGTGACTCTAATATTAGAGACATGAGATGACGGAGAATGTTAATTTACAATAAATTATTTAATACAAATTAATTACCGCTTAAGTATCCTAAGCATGTAGGATTTTAATAGACTTAAGTATACAGTACTCATGTGAAGGGTGTGCGTCTGGTTTTTTAGCCGGTAAAAGTCCGGCACTGTCTGGGCCCTCCCTTCCCAGGCGTCCATGAGGATTTTTCCAGACGCACACCCTTAGATGTAAGGATAAAATAATAAAAGAAAGCTTAAAAAGAATGATATAAGCTCTGAATTTAAAATCAGAGGGAAAAAGAAAGATATCCCTTATTAAAAAAAAAAAAAAAAAAAAAAAAAAAAAAAAAAAAAAAAAAAAAAAAAAAAAAAAACCTAACCTAACCTAACCTAACCTAACCTAACCTAACCTAACCTAACCTAACCTAACCTAACCTATCCTATGAGATTTATAGACCAGGAGCCGACCGCTGTACAAGCCATCATAAAAAAAAAAAAAAAAAAAAAAAAAAAAAAAAAGGCAGGCAAGCCCTCTGGAAAATTTGGCTGAAAAGGTTAGAATGCCTACGCAACATAGCTATTCCGGCTATTCGGAAGCTATAGAGCTACAACTTCATGTGTTTGTGGATACATCTGAAGATTCTTTCGCGGCGGCATTGTACTGGCGTACAAAAGGCACATCCGGCGAAATAAAAATAACACTCATAATAGGAAAAGCAAGAGTTTGCCCGATCAGGGCTCATAGTATACCGCGTCTCGAGCTTATGGGCGCCGTAATCGGCGCTCGAATGGCGGATGCGGTGATAAAAGAGCATGAAAAGCAACCCGATTCAACAACCTTTTGGACCGACAGCAAAACTGTCCTGCAATGGATACGTAATGGTTCACGCTCATATAAACCGTTCGTAGCACACAGAATATCGGCCATACAAGAACATTCAAAAGTGAATGAATGGAGATATGTACCTACGAAGTTGAATGTGGCCGACGACGCCACTCGAGATGTACCGGCCGACTTCTCATCCAAACACAGATGGTATAAAGGTCCAGATTTCCTGTATCAAGACCCGAGTAAATGGCCTACGGAAAATCTGACCGTGGCCACGCCCACCGGCGAAGAAAAAGTGTGCTACGCCATGAAAACCGACGAATGTGACATTCGCCGCGCCATACCGGCCGCTACGAGATTTTCCAAATGGGAAAAATACGTCAGATCAACGGCACGAGTCCTACAATTTATACAGTCATGCAGAAAAAAAAAAAAAAAAAAAAAAAGCACGAAACAATTAATTACAAAAGAACCAAGAAAAATATCGAAGAGGACCCAGATTGGAAGAAAACTCGTAGCCGGGGAAAACCGAGCGCTACGCCGCCTGCTACGAGCTACGAAGATAGCTACAAAATAATTCCCGTAGAGCTGCTACGAAGCGCCGAACATATTATTTGGAAAGCGGCACAGCGAGACGTCTTCCTAGATGACCTCGCCCTGGTGAGCAGCAGAAAACCAGTATCAAAAGGAAGCAAGCTGAATAAACTTGCGATACTGGAATCAAACGGAATCATCGTACTCAAAAGTAGAATCGACGCCGCAATCGACGTGAGTTGCAACAAGAATCCTCCCGTGATTGATGGACGACACACTACAGCGAGACTGTGCATAGATTACGTACACAGACGACTTCATCACGGCCGCGTCGAACTAATAATCAACGAAGTGCGACAACGAGTCTGGATTCTACACCTACGACAAACTACGAGACAAGTAATACACGCCTGCCGGCCGTGCACCATAAGAAAAGCTACGCCACCGAGCCCACCCACCGGTAATCATCCGCACACGCGTCTCGCGCATCATAAGAGGCCATTTACATATGTCGGACATGATTATTTTGGGCCGATAACAATAACTGTCGGACGTACCACACAAAAACGGTATGTTGCATTATTTACGTGTCTAACCACTAGAGCTGTGCATTTAGAAATTGCAGGTTCACTCACCACAAACTCCGCGATCATGGCTCTGAGAAGATTCATCGCGCGCCGAGGATGTCCGACCGAAATCTGGTCCGACAACGGCTCCAACCTGCGAAGCAGCGACAAGGAGCTGAGGCGCGCGCTGACCCCAGGCCTCAATACAGAGGCCACTCACCGAGGCATCAGCTGGCGCTTCATCCCGCCGTCCGCCCCATTCATGGGCGACTCGTGGGAAAGAATCGTGGGCTTAACCAAGCGAGCCCTGGAAGCAGTGCTGCATGAGCGGCACCCCAGAGAAGAGGTCCTCGCTACTTTCCTCGCCGAAGCGGAGTTCATCGTCAACAATCGACCACTCACACACGTCTCAACCGATCCAGAGGACCCAGAGGCCCTCACTCCAAATCACTTCCTGCTGGGAGGCTCGGCGTGGAACCCCGCGCCAGGCACCTTCACCGAGCAAGACGTCGTCGGACGCGTCACATAAATAAATAAATAAAAATAAATAAATAAATATCAGGGACAATCTTACACAAATCGACCTAGTCCCAAACTAAGCAAAGCTTGTACTATGGGTACTAGGCGACGATATACATAATAAATAGATAAATTATAATACTTAAATACATAGAAAACATCCAAGACCCAGGAACAAATATTCGTGCTCATCACACAAACACTTGCCCTGGCCGGGATTCGAACCCAGGACCGTCAGCTTCGTAGGCCGTTGTACAACCCACTGAGCCAAACGTGTCGTCACATGGCGCGCCGCCCAACGCCTCGCCGATATGTTCTAGGCGAGATGGGTCCGGGAGTACCTACCATACCTCCAGGACAGGCGGCACCCCTCACACAAAGGTGCCGTCATCGCCATCAACGACGTGGTCCTCATAATGGACAACACGTTACCTCGCAACACATGGCCACGAGGAAGAGTCGTCGCTACATACCCAGGGAGCGACGGCATCACCAGAGTCGTCGACGTCGACACAAAGGGTGGCATCCTCCGCCGCCCTACGAAGAAGCTCGTCATATTACCCACGGCGCCCGAGACACCGCGACAGCGCGTCGCCTGCGGCGCCCAAGACATCGCGCCGCCCACGGCGCCCGTATCATCACAGCCGACGTCTGCGAGCATCAGGCAACATCAACGGGTCACCGGCACCGGCGAAGTTTCCTATGACTAAGGTCATAGTGGCGGGAGAATGTACCGGATGACCCCACAATTACAAATATAATATTATATAGACTTAATATAAGACCTGAAATACCTACAAAATTTATAAGTTAATAAAAAGTATGATTTGTTCAATAAATTAATTTCATATCTTTCTATCTAACCCCGATAGAAAGATATGAAATCATTGCCTCGACTTAACAGTTAAAGGAATAATATTCATATGTTCAAGTTAAATATCAATTGTATAAAGCCTATAAGGCGATAAATTACATAGTAGAATGATGTATGTAAACTTTCCACAGGTATTGCACAACATTTGCAACTATACCATAACATTGGTAACTTTCCATGAAAAACCCAATATGTTGCACAATAATTGTTAATTATAATTCTAAGAAATAATAAAATTACCCCCTCCCCAACCAATATACGGCTCGAGTATAAAAGCCAAAGCTAATTCAATTGACAATAACCCCACTATATGTGGCATACGAATGAACACATAAATATACAAATAGTCCCCATACTATTCATGTCGTAACTACAAGTTATCGGTACTACTTACTAGCCTTTGGAAATACTTACAAGAAATAATCGTCAAGTGAATTAGCTTCAGTCAGATAGATATCATAGTTAAAATAGGAAGCCTAAGTATTGGTTTAGGAACGGGATTTCGATATAAACTGTGACTTTTTATTCTCTACTTCACCTACACTGCTCTTAAAGCTATCGAAAGGGGTTCAGACTGCTTTTACAGTCCTCAGTCTGCACATATATCATTGATGAAATTTAGACTATAGGTGTCTTGTGTAAGCCGCTACTTAGTTTAATAGTTAAATAATAATTTTAAATAATGAAGCTTAGTAAATAAAATACTTTCAACAAAAATTATAGAGTAAATAATTTCAAGGAAGATATAACGTTTTTGAGTATTTGCCGTAAAACGGCGCTTCTCAGCAAAAGAAAGTAACTGGAGAAAGCCATTCTCAATTCGTCGGAATCTGTTTTTTTTTATCTGAAGTGTATTTCTTTCGTATGAATTGCTGAGGAACCCTACACTGATCATGGTCCGACATGCTCTTGGCCGGTTTTTTTTTAATGATCGGATATTTTTTTTAGATGCATTGATTTCATTTCAAGGTATATGTAACACAAGAGAATAATAAAACATGCGTTTTTGAGACCTTGCTACTAAATTTAGAAATCCCGGGAAGTTTATTCGGAAAATGAAATTGACTGATTAGTCTTCATACTGTGCATCATAGATGCCGCCACCAAACTTTAGGTAAATATCTCACCGAATATCCAAACTCTGCTTATCTATTGTTTGCCCGAAATTCACATGCAATTTTCGCCCGAATGTAATTTACTACAAAAGTTATTTGACATACTTACTCTTGTATTTCCGAACATTACATGTCATAATTTATTTATTATTTATTTATTGTCATATAAAATTTACACAGCATAACAGTTTTCACCAAAGCGCTGGACGGATAATGATACGAATGCCATAGGTACGTATTATTCTCCATATTATTCAGTGCAGTTATATTATTTAATAGAATATTGGAATGCCATAGGTACGTATTATTCTCCATATTATTCAGTGCAGTTATATTATTTAATAGAATATTGGAATGCCATAGGTACGTATTATTCTCCATATTATTCAGTGCAGTTATATTATTTAATAGAATATTGGAATGCCATAGGTACGTATTATTCTCCATATTATTCAGTGCAGTTATATTATTTAATAGAATATTGGAATGCCATAGGTACGTATTATTCTCCATATTATTCAGTGCAGTTATATTATTTAATAGAATATTGGAACGCCTACTAAATGCTGTTTCTTATCCAAACCATCCTGGCTATGCATTTGCTTTTTGAATTTCTGTAGGCGCTCGAAAATTTTTAATACTTGCAAGCATTTTGATGTAATAGTATACTATTTACGAGTGTACATGCAAGCAAGCCTTTAGACGCTATACTTGGTCACAATACAAACTTAACCTAACATACGGTTTTCTGTTTCGGAGCCAGTTTCCATTTTGTTGCAGCTCTTTCTACCAGTAATCCTCGTATCTACATCGACCTGCCTTTCCCCGCTAGGTTGACTAAGTTTTCTTTAAACCAAACCTATCCGATTCGGATAGTTAAGATGTATGGCAAATGACATTATGGCATGTGATATAAATGAGATTAACGGAAATTTCACCCCTTTTAAATTGTACCTATAGGTTATCAAAAACCACATTGTATTTATTATTTAATTACATTTAACCTTTTTGATGGTACTTCAAACATTAAAGTTGCAAATCAGACGCCAGACGATAGTGTCGACACCAAAATTGAACTTTATAATCGTACATGTAGGTCTATAGCTCTGCACTCTGTGACGGATTAATCCGTCGTTGGCATCGAAAAGGTTAATTAACCACGCATTGCATAAGCTTTAGAGGGGTTAATAAAACAGCTCATATATTCGTACTTTGGTAACATTTTATTGACCATCGTTTTGATACGTAAGGCGGTACAGCAGAGAGTACACATTTTAAACAGTAACGGCCTAAGATACGGGGGTCGTGGGGATCAGGACCTCAATGAAATACCTCCAAACAAACCATTGATGTAGTTATCCCAAGGCATCCCCAGAGGGCCTCGTTCGCGCCACTCCTTCCTATCCCCGACAATACTTTTGGCCTCGCTCCCGATGGATCAATCCGCTCCATGAGTAGACACGACGTCCCCTTTCGCCCGCCGGCTGCCACCCAAACAGGGCCGTATTCTGAAATTTGGCGCCCTTGGCCAATAAGATTCGCCGCCCCAGAAGTTAAGGAAAAAACCGGCTAAGTGTGAGTTGGACTCGCGCACCTAGGGTTGCTACGCCGCCCTTGGCTGATTGTCGCCCCGGGCCATGGCCCCCTTGGCTCTAGGGTAAATACGCCCCTGCACCCAAACAACTCAAAAATTGCATTGGCTGCTTCAACTAATCTAGTCCCGCTCTGATCCGCTCCCATCCCTCACTCTAGTCTCCTCACTGACGTCATCACGCGTCTCCAGTGTCTTCGAGCGCCGTTTCGTAGCCTTATTCTTAGCGTGGGTCAGCTTGTGTCGGTCTAGATCAGACTTCCTCGCGAACTTCCTTACGCACGCGTCGCACCCGTGCGGCTTGTATCCCGTGTGGGAGCGCGTGTGCGTCGTTAGCTCCGACGACTGGCGGAAGTGCTTCCCGCAAGTCCCGCAGCAGTAAGGCTTCTCGCCCGTATGAATCCGCTTGTGGGCATTCAGGGCGCCCGAGTGCGAGAACGCTTTACCGCAAGTGTCACACGAATAAGGTTTTTCCCCGGTGTGAGTGCGCTCGTGTCCTCTGAGAGTGCTCAGCTTGGTGAACCCCTTGTTGCAGACGCCGCAGCAGTGAGGCCTGATGGCGAGGTGTGTGCGCTGGTGCGCGCGCAGCCCGTCCTGCAGCGTGAACCGCTTCTCGCAAACATCGCACACATATGGTTTTTCTTCCGAATGATGAAACAATTTGTGCACCTTCAAGTTTGATGTTTTCTTGAACTCTTTGCTGCATATTTCGCACGTGTACCGCTTGCCGGAGTGGTTCAGCTTGTGCACATACAGATGGTTCGGTTGCGTGAATCTCTTTTGGCAAATGTCGCACGGATAAGGTCTGATGCCGCTGTGGATTAGTTTGTGATTTTCTAAGTACTTTTCTTTGGCAAACGTTTTCTGGCACGTTTCACAGGTGTAGGGCTTGGTGGGGTTGTGTGGGGGGTGTCCGGGTTCGACAAAAGCTTCACCTTGTCCCGCGACGTCGCCCGCCACGCTGGCGGCCGGCTGCTGCGTGCACGTGTTCCCGCCTGAACTGTCCAATGGGTCTGGAACCAAATACGTGATATTGTTTATTAATAACTAGCATTTACCTATGTTTTAATCCGAGACTTTATCTCTCTGTGTGACAAGTTAATTTACATTTGTTTAATGGTTTTTGCACAGGATAGGACTCCAGTTACTGAAAACTAAACAATGTTTGCCTACATCTATACAATCATAAAGTTGTAAAGATGAAATGTCTGTACATTAACCCTACCTGGAGTTAATGTACAGGTTGAAAAACATTACTCTAGAGTATTGGGGTACGATTTAACAACTTTTAACAATATGATTTCTATGGTAGGATATTCTTTAATTGAAGGAAAAGACTCAAATCATATTCTTTGAAAAGGACTTATTATTTATTTTGTATCTTTTTAGGGTTCTGTAGCCAAGCCCTTATATTTTCGTCCATCCATATGTCACAGGCATTTTACTCCAAAAATTACTAGATCTATATTGATGAAATTTGGAGTAGGTATAGGTGATTTGTATAATAAGTTCTTTATTTCGGATAAATATTCATAGATTATTATTGGTAAAAATGTGACTTAAAAAATAGGTTAGTAACAGGTGTATTAGGTAAATATATTTTGTATAACTACAATATAAATTCAGCAACACCTTTGATCTGGCTCACCCAAAACATTAATTATGGCAACCAATACTTGCCTCAATGGCATTCAGAATGCTGCTGTTTGAACTTTGCTTAACCCAACTCAATAATAAGACAATCTTTTTTCCGCATAATGGTCGAAAAACTGTGTATGTGGCCTCAGCAAGAGGCACTAAACCAACTAGGTAGTCCCAAAAGCATCCTAAATGCATTCTTGTATTGTACACAAAAGGCGGTATAGGCTTGTTTTGTATACTTGACCCACAGGCTGCTTGAGTAGAAAGTCTGGCTATATGGCTTGAAGAATGTCACCTTTACATCAATAGAACCTAGAGAAAACCTGCACCGGCATAATGCTTTAAACTGCTACCGCCCTCCTCTCCCTCTCAATATTCATCAGTCATCATTATGGGAGTCCGTCAAGATATGACCAAGATATTTCACCTAATTATCAACTCATGCAATTTAAGCCATTTAACAAAATGGGTGGTACATAGTACGGCTTAATTTTACCCGCCTTAAACACCATGACCTCCCTCATTTTGTACTATATTGGAGGACATGAGACAAGGCATACAACTTGCAGGTCATAAGCAATTGTTCAAGTGTGCTGATCGAGGGACTGAGAAGGACCAAATTATCCGCATAACTAATCTTATTGATGCTGCATGATATAATATAGTTTAATAGTGTCTGTGTACTGTTTGAAGAATAAACATTAAATTTAACTCACCACAATCCTCAAATGTTTCATCTGGCGACAGCAAGCAGTCCGGCTCCACCACCACTTCAACCTTCACCTCGTGTTTTAGCTGCATCTCCAACTCTCGCTGCACACTGTCCAGGTCATCTTGCATGGAGGCGTCGTTCTCGCCGCTCTCCTGCCACTGAGGCTCCTGTTTGAGGAACACTGCCTCTTGCAACAGGATGCCGGACCCGCTACCCTCCATTCCACACAGCCAAAGGGTCACTGTTAATGTTTGTGCAGACAAACAATGGTAATGTTTTATATGGAAAATACTGTCCACAAGTCCAGTCTTTTCACAACAAGTAGATTTGGTTTTAAATGTTCCTGTTTGAACATACGGCACAACAATGAAGTTTTACAGAGAAAATTAAAAATACAAATCTAACTGTTAGATAGAGCATATAAAGTCCATAATATTAATTTGTCACAGGTAGATATTTTTCATTAATCTTTAACCATATTCGAACATAATGTATTTTGACAATATACCCTTATTAATTATAATCCCTAGTAACATAAGTTATTGCTGAAACTTGTAAAATTGTAGGTTGTTTTTATTGCTATTCCGTAATCTGGTTTATGTGTATGTATCAGTAAGTAGTGGCAACTTCATTGATTAATGTGCTATATAATTGGATTGTATTTTAGAAGAATATAACAGATATGTATAATTAAGCGTCCAACGTAGTTTTAAATCATAAATAATGGGATAAAACAACTGAGAATTAACAAAACATAATCAAGAACAAAGGCACAGCCATGAGCCAAGCCAACAGAGGTTTAGCTTCACTTATCACTTTAGCTTAGCGTTAAGGTTACGTTGTTCCATGACATTTGACACTGACAGCTGGCTATTGCTAACGATTAAATTGTCCAACTTAGACTTCTTTTCTTGCTCACGTTGTAGGTAAAATAAATAATGTACTACGACTCTAAGCTATCATTATATTGCTCGGCCAATGAGTTAAGACGAGTAGCAGCTAGAGCAGTGAATGAATGCCTCACTCGTGTCCACTCGTCGCGCTTCGCGTCGTCTGCACGTCGTCTTTCCGTCTCAACTTTTTGCCGGTAAAATCAAAGTCAGTTCAGTTTTAATTTTAATGGCTACTGTCTCAGAGGAAAATTTTGCCAGTGTCAAGGTTTTTAGCTAGAGTACTGTAAAATATTAAAACAATTATTTTTTCAACCCCGATTGATGTCGCCTGTCGAAGATGGACGACGAGAGTTTAGCGTGTCTATCTTTATTTCAGTTTGATGTCAGAATTTTTTAGAGGTATAGCAATGACCACCTGTTACTGTCAGTGTCAAATATCATAAGAAAACAACCTAACCTCAATTTTGTGTTAGCTGAGCCTCTCTTTCTGATTATGTTTTCGCAGTTTTGTACAGTCTCAGTTGGTTTATCCCATTATTTATTAATCAAAACTATGTTGGACGTTTAATTGTACATTTTACCAGTGCTATTTACTAACTAGACTGGTCTTGCAACCAGTAATTTGAATTGGAATCAGTACAGTCCTTCGGCTGGTTAAATATTAGAGTCGACGCTGCTCCTGTGAGGAATGGAGGGAAGTGAGCCTAACATCGTGCTGCAGGAGGTAGTGTTCGTCAAACAGGAGCCTCAGTGGGACGACGAGGACGCGAGCGACTCGGCAACGCAGGCTGGTCTGGGCGGCCGAGAAGTGAACCCCGGAGCTGTGCAGCGTAGCATTGAGGTCGAGGTGGCGGTGGGACTGAAGCTCCAGCACGAGGTCAAGGTCGAGGTAGTGGTGGAGCCGGACTGCCTGCAGCTGCCTGATGACGCCTTTGAAGAGTGTGGTGAGTTGCTTTTATTTAACTGTCCTATTTGGTGTGTCAAATCTTCCAAATTTAATTTGATCCTCGATTACCCTATTTCCAATTTAGTTAAAAGTTAGCATGCTTACATATGACCGTAGCAATGCAATATTATGATATTATCAAGCTTGATGATGGCGCTGGAAGGTGGTCTCAGGAACTCTGTAAAAAAATAATGCAATTTGAGTTTGGGCTATTTAGAAACGGCTCAATGAGTAGTTGAAGGCTGTTCAAAAAAAAGTAGTGAGCAGTAAAAGCTTGTTTCAAAAATTGGATTTTTGACAGAAACTTCTTTAAATAATTTGAATAATTTAATTTAGTAATTATTTTCGGAAATAATCTATCCAAATTGTGAGGAAGAGACAATTTATGCAACTTTAGGATAGATTATTCGCCTATATCTTCTAATTCTATATCCACTAAAAATTAAAATAATTACAAAGATAAAGGTTAATAAAATACTTATTTGAATTTTAATAAAAAAAATTATTCTCAATATGATTGGCTATACCATTATTGAATAATTTCCGAGAAACTGCGCTTTTCAGCAAAAGGATATAAGTGCCATGAAGATATGCTCTTTTACTGATGCACTTTTTCTCAACATACTTTTTGCATCTGGAATTTTTTTTATGGAAATTGCATGAAAATATACGCATGTGAGCACAATTTATTGTCACATCTAACAAAGACACTAGTTCGCGGAACAACAAAGGAAATATAATCCATTGATCTAATATGGAATTCCGCGAAGTAACGCCTGAATCTATCAATTATTTGAAATTTTTGTTTCCAGATCCATCGGACAGCGCAAGCGCGAGCACCGCAGTGTGCCACCGCGGGGGGGCTCCCCGCGCCTCGGCCAAGGCCCACACGATGCGGGGGCCCTCGCCGCGTGAACCCGCCAAGCCCTACACCTGTGAAACGTGTCGCAAGACCTTTGCCAAGGAGAGCTTTTTAGAAAAACACAAACTACTACACAGCGGCATCAGACCTTATCCGTGCGACATTTGCCAAAAAAGGTTCACGCAACCGAACCATCTGTATGTGCACAAGCTGAACCACTCCGGCAAGCGGTACACGTGCGAAATATGCAGCAAGGAATTCAAGAAAATATCAAATCTAAAAACGCACAAATTGTTCCTCCATTCGGAAGTAAAGCCATACTCGTGTGATGTTTGCGGGAAGCGGTTCACTCAGCAGGGCGACCTGCGCGCGCACCAGCGCATCCACCTAGACATCAAGCCGTACTGCTGCGGCGTCTGCAACAAGGGGTTCATTCAGCTGAGCACTCTCAGAGGACACGAGCGCACTCACACCGGGGAAAAACCTTATTCGTGTGATACTTGCGGAAAAGCGTTCTCGCAGTCGGGCGCCCTGAACGCCCACAAGCGGATCCATACGGGCGCGAAGCCTTACGGCTGCGGGACTTGCGGGAAGCACTTCCGCCAGTCGTCGGAGCTGACGACGCACACGCGCTCCCACACGGGATACAAGCCGCACGGGTGCGACGCGTGCGCGAGCAGGTTCGCGAGGAAGTCGCACCTGGACCGGCACAAACAGACTCACACTAAGAACAACTCGAATAAGGGTAAGAAACGGCGCTCGAAGAAACTGGAAACTGAGGAGACGGTGAGGGATACGAGTGGCGCGGGGCGAGACTCGGTTAGTTGAAGTGGCAAATGTACGTTTTTTAATCGAATGGTTTCGAGTGGATACCGCTGGGCGGAACAAACGCGGTGCAGGCAAGAGCGAGCAAGCCGTCGGGCTGAGCTAGAGCGAGGCCAAGTGTCACCGAGGATAGGAAGAAGTTCTGCACCTCTGCATTAGGACACTTTCAACAACAATGGTTTAAGAAAGAAAGAACACTCGTCGAATAATACACACACAAGACTTCGCTGGCGACTAGAGAGATAATATTACACAAAAGTGCAGGTGCCTTCAGAGTTCAGCAAGTGCGATAAAGAAGAGGCTTTGACTCAGCATGATTTGAAATTTGCATGTAGAGCTAACTGCAACGCTGTTATTCTGTGAAAGTCCTTTGGGAGCCTGATTTGAAAATTGAGAAGAAAAAGGGAAAAGTACAATAAAAGAAAAGCGCTACAAAGAAATTAAAACACAGTAAAACTAACGTAAAGAGTTTTCCGACTTCTTTCTTATAGTTATACTGGTGAGTTCCAATGTTTTGTGAGAATTTTGAGGCAACTGTCGTGTTTAATGATCGAAATCGTTCATGTTTAATAGATTGAAGAGTGCCCATGACTACAAGGACCCTTTTTAGCAAACCGCTACTATCTGAAACATGAACATACGGGCTGTCATCATCTTTACCTATACGCCCTTATCAGATGATTTACGGTTTGTGCAGC
The DNA here is from genome assembly GCA_905404275.2 of Hedya salicella. Taxonomy (NCBI): domain Eukaryota; kingdom Metazoa; phylum Arthropoda; class Insecta; order Lepidoptera; family Tortricidae; genus Hedya; species Hedya salicella. The sequence continues at coordinate 52,288 of FR990120.1, forward strand.
GCCTTGTGAAATGGATCCCTTTGTGTAATGCTCCAGATTTTTTTAGCTAGGGCTGTCACTATCTGTGAAAGTATATCCGGTTCGGATGTTCAGTTTCATTGCTGCTTTTCGATGAAATGCTACATGTGACATTGACACTCCTTGTCCACCCTCGTAGGGTAATTATCAAAACCCTATGTCAATCCATGTAGCATGGAGAGACCGGGGGTGAGGCATCATGGAGCTGTTTAAGACTCGTGATACCACTTTGCCTCAGCAGGACCTGACCTGCCCAGCTGAGGGACGTCCTTCTGATTTCCGATCAGAGGACTTAGTGAGAGAAGGGCATGAGGGCGCCAAACCTCATGTTGGTCAACGAGCGGCATTTTGTGAAGTTGTGGATAGCGCCGCAACCGGCACTCTGCGACCTGCGGGGTGCGGGGGTGTTGACAATGACGCAAGGAGACAAATGCGGAAGCAATTCTGGTACGAAAGTATTAACCCGTTTGGAAGCTTTTCGCTTGCTTATTAATAAATAATACGGGACAATTATAAATAAAGCTTGCTTAAAGGGAAAACAAAGAATGTATCGCCCGCTGAACGACGAAGTATCGTTGCTGATTATTTTGGTCCTCAATATCAATTATCGAAAAACACTGACGAGTTAAAAGGCGTACTTTCAACGTTTACTACCAAAACCGCTAATTTCTTAAAGCTCTGTAAGAGTAACGAGACTTATTTCTTAAATAAAACACGCGAACTGGCTAAGCGGAACACTCACAAGCGGTGAAATAAAACGCAGCTTTCCTGAACAAAGTAAAAACGTATCTCCAAACACTAAAAGACCTAAAACTTTGAGTATAACTACCAAATATTGATCCCAGAAGAAGATCCAAGACGTTCTGAACAAAAACGATACTTCCACTAAAATAAAAGCTTTTATTGCTACACTGACTAAACGACAATAGGGAATATGCATGAATTTTTATTTTTACTTTATTTAAAGCTCATTCATATAACAAACAGTAGACTAGTTTAGTCGAAGAGAATAGTTTTTCGAATAGCTATAAAAATAACCAAAATATAAGCCATCAAACATTTCATTTTTTCACTTGTTATGCTACCGAATGAATTTATTTTCTTTCTTTCTTTCATTCTATCTCTTTCTTGCAAAACAGTATTCAATATGGAGTTTATATGGCCGGAGTGCACTGTGACCTAACGGTGCACATCGGACCTCTCTGTCTAATTACTAGTTTAAAATACCTATATTATGCGTATTTCTTGGCCGATTTTAATTTTAATTTCACTTTTTGAAATAATTCTTACGGTATTTTGATATTTAGTTAAGAAAAGCGATAAAAAAAAATCATGCATGTACCCTATTATTTGCCACATTTGTCTGCCAAAAGCTTAGAAACTGTAATTAATTTGTGTCTGGCATCAGAAACAGCAGCAACAGAAATTCTTAATCTAATTGATGGTCGATGAATTGGGGATGCATCGAAAATGTAAGCTATTTTTTGTCAAATCTAGTATATTACAGGCTGGTATCCAGATATGTGGTTTTTGACTATACAACCTATTCAAAGATTAATGCGGAAACATGTTTGTTGAAAATTTCCTCGATAGAAAAGATATCCGAAAACGCGTCTTCATTTACCGTTTTTTGTCTAGTTTGTGCAAACGACAAATTATGTAATTCTTCCCTTTATCTTTTACGTGATTAACTTAAATGTTAACAAAACAATAATATCTTCGATTTTATTGTACTCTTACATTTGGCGCTTACGCCAAAAAACCCCAAGCATGTAGCTTTCTCTTTCTTTGATGCGCGCGAGCAATAAATGCGTCTTAATGCTCATTGGCCCGCTTGGCGATTCGGGAGTGGTTTACGAATGACGATGCAGGCCCTTAACGATATTAATATGCCATTTGCGGGCAAACGATTTGGGGCGGTTAAGTGTGGTGCTGACTTGCCGTTCCGTTCTTCGGTCTGCGAGAAGGTTAAGACAAGTGTTATCGTAGCTGTGGCACCCGTGATTGAATCCACGCGCGCCGTGCAGCACCAAAAAAATACTACATATCCAAAGTGCTTTGGGCTTATAACTACTAAAGTGCATTTTACCTCTTTATCAATATTCCCAGATCTCAAAACTTCTCGGTCTCAAAATACCTAAATTGCAGAATGCCTAACTTTTTTTCTTAAAACACCAGAATCTTAATACGGCCGAATTTCAAAATAGCTTAGTCTCATAATGTCTAAACTTCAAAAGACATATGGCAAAACGACATATTTCTTCATTTATTATTCGGAATTTGAAGGAATTGTGCATTTCAATCTTTAGGTATTTAGAGAATATGACGTTTTAGGTCAAAGTCATAGTGCATTTCGTTAAGTTTAAGAATGAGATAATTTGACATTTAGGTATTAGGAGCTCATGGTAATTCGAAAATTAGGGGTATTAATGAATAAGGTATTATAAAATTTAGTGGTTTTAAGCCCAAAGCATTAAATTGAGTAATAAATATATTATTTATTTCAGTCTGTGCTACATGCCGTAGTGTTAGTAGATCTCAACTTGTGATAGTATGCCACATTATAATTCTTGAATCCACTAAACACCCACACAGACACATTTTACACACGGATATTTCGTATAACAAAAAATCTAAGATAACATAATATTTATTTATTATAAGTAATCAGTCATATATTTGCTTACACACATTTCATATGTACATGTGACCTTAAATCTGCTTACATAATCCGTTTAGTCGTTTTGACGTGATGAAGCCGCAGCGACACATACAAAAAAAACGATTTTGTGGCACTAGTCCGATTCACTTATTCTTAGAAAATGTTTTCAATGTACAGGCATTTAATTTTAACAACTTTATAATACACCCGAGAGCAAATATTTCGGAGCACCCAAATCTAAATAACAGCAACAGGTTTTTTTTTATCCGACACTACTTTTATTTACAAAATATACTATCCTCGCAATACCCAACTGCATTGAGCCATTTCCGCGATCCTATCATAAAAATATCACTAACTCAAAAATGATATCTCGCTTCGCTAGCGTCTTTTTTTTAATGGGTTTTTATCGGAGTCCGATTTATACCTAAGTGTTATTTTTTAAGTAGTATTTTTGCAGTTTAGATGTAAAATAAAATAAAGATCATGACAGGATTAAGTAACTTTACAAACCTCTACTATTATACGAATTATGAAGGTATTTAACGACCCGAAATTATTGCTTTCGATTGTAGTATAGATTATTTATTAACAATGAACCACATCGACTCCGCCCGCAGCGGGGCCCGTTTCATAAACGCTTGTAACTTGTATTACAAGAGGAAGCCTTTTTTTAATTCATATTGTTGGGAAAGACTCAGTTCAAGTTACAAGCTTTTGAGAAACGGGCTGGCAGAAACTGGTTGCCTTCAGTCCGACGTTTTTTTGTCCGGCGCTTCATGCGCCGAACGCTCCTTCCTCGCATGTAGCAGCTTGTGTTTAACCAAAGTGCTCTTCTGTGTGAAGCACTTCAGGCAAATATCGCAGGAGAACTGTTTCTCTCCTGTGTGAACCAGCTGATGTCTCTTCAAATGGCTCGATTGCGTGAACTGTTTCTTGCACGTGGCGCACGCGTACGGTTTCTCCTTCGTGTGGATCAGCTTGTGCCTCCTCAGCTCGCCCTGTCTCGTGAACTCCTTCTTACACACGTCGCAGGAGTACGACTTAACTCCTGAGTGAACACGCACATGCTCCTTCAAGTAAACCAGCTGAGCGAACCCTCGATTACACGTCTCACAAGTGTATGGCTTATCTCCTGTGTGAAGTCTTTTATGCGTCATTAAATGGCCGAATTGCGTGAACCCCTTTTGGCATACGTCACAGGAATAAGGCTTTGCGTCGGTGTGCGTTAGTTTGTGTGTCTTCAGCTGGCGCGGCTGCGCAAACTGTTTCGGGCACTGGTCGCACGAGTAAGGCGTTTCTCCCGTGTGAAGTCTCTCGTGTGCCCTCAGATGATGCGGTCGCGTAAACTTCTTTTCACATTTATCGCACGCGTGTGGCTTGTTTTTGCTGTGTGTTTTCTTGTGTCTCGTCAGTTTGCCCATTTTCTTGAACTCCCTGTTGCATATGTCGCAGGCGTGAGTGTTCTCCGCCTGTTTCGGTTCGCGAATGACCAGAAGAGTTTCCTGTGGCCGTAGACTTTCCTGTGTGGTCGCGTTCTCGGGCCCGGCGGCCGGTCGCCCGCAAGTGCTCGCGGCATCTCCGTTCGATGCGACTGAAACGAATTATTTTTTTATTAATAACCAGATGATGTAACAGAAGTAATTACCCTCTATATCAGGGGTCTTCAAACTTTTTCAATCCAGGGCCACACTGAATTCAATACAAATTCGTGTGGGCCAAGACTTTGGTTTCATGGCTGGTCATGGTCATGGGGTAAAACATTACAATAGTTAAGTAATTTTACTATCAAAAGTATCCTATGACCAATCAGTGAATGTCCTGCTACCCGTGTACCAAAAATAGTTGAAATTAAATCCGTGAAGCCGTTTTGGCGTGATGAGGCCGCAAGACGCATACATACAAGAGTCCAAAACATAGAAAAAATATTCTCCGACTCAGTTGCCACTTTTTCTGGAAATGTCAACAACGTACAGACATTTTATTTTTACAAGATCACAGTATAAACGAAACTTGCTTTATAGACTAAATGCCAATAGACAAAGATGACAACGATTTTTTTTTCTAGTAATTTGTGATTGCACAAACATATCTGCCCACTGGCCGGCGCAGCGTCGCGGTCTGCGCCGGCGCAGCAGCGAGCGACGTCGCCCGCGGGCCGCCGTCTGTCTGCAGCCTGCTCTGGTGCAGCTGAAATCAAATTTCGATTGACATAGTGTCATTTACTGATGTGCAAATTCCAAAATGCTTAAAAAGGTCTTTTAAACAGGTAAGCTAACACTAGACTTAAGACCTTTTATATACTAAAAAATGCAATTATAAACATGTAAGTTAACTTAACACTAAACTTAAAACATTTTTTGAGCATTTTAGATAGTTTCCGCAATTTGCACATCAGTAGTGTCATTTATAAGAATAAACGTTTTTATAGGGCCGCACCTATTAGACAACTTAGTTTAAAGAGACTTAAATCAGAGATAGACTATTTGACAAATTCAAATTCAAAATTGTTGTAAGCCTTAAATACGTAGTAAATTTTCCGTGTCGGCGGCACTGTTGATACATTTGCACAATGAAATAGCAGGGACGGCTCAAGTCGAAGTGTATGATTTATTTAACCTTACCCCCAAAATTATTGAAAAATATCGTGAGTGTGTATTATAAAATATGTTTATGGATTATTAAAAATTGGTACATCCCATTAAACTTAGCATATAAAAAACTTACCGCTAAGTGCGAAGATCACGTCTGGCGGCTGCAGGCTCTCCGGCCCCACCACGAGCTCGACTTTCACGCGGTGGCCGGCGTACAGGCCGGCCCGCGCCGCCGCCTCGCTCACGCCGCACACGTTCTTCCATTCAGGCTCCTCCTTCACCCTGTGGCCGGCATATATGTCGGATGGCTCGCTCTCACCCCTCGAGGCTGTACTATTGATCCCCTCAGGCTCCTCCTTCACCCTGTCGCCGGCATATAGGTCTGCTGCCTCGCTCTCGCCCCTGGAGGCTGTACTATCGATCCCCTCAGGCTCCTCCTTCACCCTGTGGCCGGCACATAGGTCTGCTGCCTCGCTCTCGCCCCTCGAGGCTGTACTATCGATCCCCTCAGGCTCCTCCTTCACCCTGTGGCCGGCATATAGGTCGGCTACCTCGCTCTCGCCCCTCGAGGCTGTACTATCGATCCCCTCAGGCTCCTCCTTCACCCTGTGGCCGGCACATAGGTTGGCTGCCTCGCTCCCGCCCCTCGAAACTGTACTATCGATCCCCTCACGCTCCTCCTTCACCGTGAAGGAGGAGCGTAAGGGTGAAGGCTTCACGTCACGGATTGCATACAAGCCTGCCTCGTTCCCCGCGTTTGAGTTCACGCTCTCCCTCTCAGGCTCTTCTTTCACTGCGCGGCGGATCGGACTGGACTCCGCGGGCGTTTCGCTGACGCCGTTTGAGTTTACATTATTCTCCCATGTTGGCTCCACTTTCGGGCACATTGACTTCTCCTTCTCTTTGTCATTCATCAATTCCGGCTCTATTTTGACCACTGCAAAAGCAAAAAAGAAACACACTTAATAAGTATTCAAAAAGTTTGTGCAGTATTTAAATATTTCGTCAACAAGGTGGCGGGGTCTTCGGCCCGCAGAACTTTAAAATGATTGAAAGCGGTATTTTTCAGCTTCTGGCGTGAGGTCATTGCTCCGGACGACCGGTTTAGCTCAGCGGGATAACGTTGCCTGTGAAGCTGAAGGTCTTGGGTTCACACATTGATATTTGCTGTATATTTTTTATTTAACTATCAAACTAAGTAGCGGCTTACACAAGACATTTATGTTCTGAATTTCATTAGTATATGTCTTATAGTTTTTGAGTAAAATGCCTGTGACATACGGACGGAGGGACGGACATGACGAAACTATAAGGGTTCCGTTTTTGCCATTTTGGCTACGGTACCCTAAAAAACGGCATACTTTGGACATATTTACAGAAATACTAAATATGCCATAATAACGAAAATAATAGCAGGACAAATAGATGGAAAAAAATAAATACCTAGAACAACATGGTGTGAAAATATCAGGGGATTGGTGTTAAAGACACTACCACTATAAGGAGAGTGGCAAAGAATAGATATTACTTTCGTCAGATGATCGCTGACGTCCGTTTGGACATAGCACTACTACAGTATACTAGATGTTCATAGAAGACAGTGCTGATTCTATTTATGGGTTTCTGCTCCCGCTACGGAATCTGATTTCTGGTAAAGAGGCCTAAATAAAGAACACCATATTAAGCTATGAATTTCAAATGTGACTATACTTTATTTTGGCAGTTCTCAAATTTTTTTGATGACAAGAGCCCTCATGGCATGCGATAAATGTATATAGATAGACTGAGCCCTAAAATAAAGAAAAACTATTTCATTTGTATTCTTCATTACCTAATCACCCAAAAAGCAAATTAAATTAACAAGAAGAATAGTATATTATGTAAATAAAACTAGTTTCAAATAATAAAAAAAGCTATTGATATTATTGAAATAAAACAATTTAACGGATTATATCGCGTATATTATCTCATTTTAGTTCCCGACTTTTCGGAAGCTTTCCAGCTTTCCATGGTCACGGGTGGACTGAGAAAAGATGTATTTTCATCTGTCAAAGTTACAATTTGTGCAAACTACCCATTTTTGAAAAAACAAATAAAGGTGTACATACATGCCAGATGGGCCTAATCTGTAAAGACAGTTACACATGTGCCAGAAGGATCAAGCAGCATTTCACAAAATTAAAGCGTTAAATTGTTTTATTTCAATGAGTAATAATCGCGGAAACAGAAGAAAATATTAGCAATTGATATTATTTAAATTAGGGTGACTCAAAATTTTTGTTCTCATGTGTATATTTATTTTTATCTGCATACTTATTTATCTGTAGTGTATTTTTTGCCATTATGACCTTATTCTGCCCCCACAGAGTTTTCTGGAGACTCGTTTGAGTATTGCTGCTATATTGCTTTAGTCGGATACCAGGTTAAAGAAGCTAAAATCTTTATGTATGCAGATTCTTATCTTTAGATTCTTTCAAGGACCATTAAAACAAGAGAGCTGACCATCTCCATACTAAAAGCCGTTCCCCAATATGTACAATACAACGCCATCTATTTATAAAAATTGTTTATCACAATTATTCAATTTTGCAAGTGTGACACATTATTTGAATCTTACGATTTATTTATTATTTGCGAACTAAATGTTACTATATTATGTTTCTTTATTAAATTATAACATCGTTCAATGTTTAGTTTTAAAGCGCCATCTAGTTTTTGCCACAATATCTCCTTGCGATCGGAACACAATCCAGGGGTGAATTTTTTCAACAAAGTTTGCCATTTTTAATTTGTACTTTTCTTTCTTGTCCCATTGATCACAGTGTAATGTATGTCTCACCTTTGTTCGGAAAGACTAGACGCGGAGACAGAACCTCAGGTTTGATCACAACCTCACACTTTGCTTCACAACTGGCATAATTCTCTATCTGGATGCCGTTGCATGAGCCACTATTGTCCGCCCACAATGGTTCAAGTTTCACCTGCACTGGATTTAACCACATTTTGTTACAGCTTCCATCCATTCTTCATAAGTTTACACACCAGGTATTAGTTTAGACGGGTCATATATTGCGACCAATAGACGATTCACGAGTCCAATGCAGGAATTAAATATTTACACAATGATATTTGCGAACACTAGTGTACAATTTGTAAATAAATTGATGAATGAAACAGTAAGCAACACCTACGGTTTACAGAACCTGCAAACAACAAAGACTGCAACTTGTCAGTTCTATGGAATTGGAATTCCGTAAAATTCTTCGGGATTCCTAGGATAAAGCACAAGTTATTTCTATACCGGACTAATGCGTAAACTGTTGAAGAAATACGTTGACTGCCAATTGATTAAAATTAACCATTTAAAAGTAAGAAGAAGCCGAAACGTAGTGTGTTTTGGCATTTTTGTTTCGACAGAAGTTTCATCAAACAATTAATAAACTACACCGGCTACGAAGCCCTGTAAGTGTATTCGAAATAGAAATCAATAATGTTACGGGAAGTCAACTGTCACTGTCACACTACTATAAATTGATTTGACATTGACGTTTGCAGTGTGACCAGCTCCTAACCTCGAAAACTACTAGGATACGTGGGGATTTTTATAAATCAACTAGAAGTTGCCCGCAAACTTAGTTCGCGCAGGCTTTTTTCTTCAGCGTAGACGGGTAAAAAGTATCCTATAACCATCTGGAGAAACGCAGCTACCCGAGTACCAAAAATAGTTGAAATCCGTTTAGCCGATTCGCCGTGATGAAGCCACAGTCTTAATAAGTAGTTTCTAATATAATCGGATATACCGTTTTTGAGTTATTGCCAAGAAACTGCGCTTCTCAGCAAAAAGACGCAAGTATCGTGGATAGACGCTTTTTGCTAGTGCACTTTTTCATGTTGTATTTTATTCATCTGTTCTGCTTTTTTTTGTATAAACGGCTGCGGAACCGTACTGAGCATGGTCCGACATGCTATTAGCCGGTTTTTTATTATAGGTATTTTTTTATTTATGAAGGATTATGTGCTTAACCTTTTCGTTGCCATAGTCCTCTCAACCACTTGGCCCAACCTTTTGGGCTTCACTCAGTTATTACTGATATATAGATTATAGAGGGTAGATAAAGTTTAATTAGGGTCGATTTCACCAGCGTAGTATAAGTCTTATTCCAATAATAAATCATTAATTAGTAATTAATCGTGTAGGCTTAGAAGTTTTCGTAGCATATGTCGTCACGTTTTGGTTACAGGTAGATAGTACACAATGGAATCATACCTATATTAGCTTGAATCATTATAACTTAATGCCTGAGCATGATGAGACATAACGACAAGAACCACACCGGGAAACACATTACAGAGCATCATTGGGTGAGAGATGAAGTGATCTACACACTAACGTTCCTGGAAACTTTCTAGTTCCATACATATCATTCTAGTCTCTATTCTCACTTCTGGTCGGAGATTCTTTCTCCTTCACGAGCCTCCACAACTCCCCTTATAGCTCGACCCTTTCCACACGCAACCATTTAGCATATCCTTGGCTGTTCCATTCTAAATCATCATTATATTACTTATATTAATTAACTATCCCTTCATCTCTCAACCGTGAGCACTTCTCGGTATATATATATATATAAGAGCAACTCACCCAGGGTCGTATCACTTCCCTCTGTTCTCTCTCCATCAATTATTCTCTGCCTTTCTCTTCCCGCCAACTCACTGCCCCTTTTTGTCCTCTCCTAGATTACGTAGGAAAAAACAGAACACGTTAACGCTCCCTTACCTTATAAAAACTGTCTATCAGTGTTGCCAATCTAGAAATCCGAGACTGTTCCAGTCACACACTTACCCATTGTGTTCGAGGATCGCGTTCGTCGCGACACTCCCGGCGGTCAATCCAGAATAACTGAGAGCTGGCGTGTCCATAGGGCGATCTTTTCTTTCGCCTTCAAGGCTGCCAGTCTCCTTGTTCTGTCTGCATGGTTAATGGCGTTAGTTTTTCCTCTGTCTACCATTCCTTCATCCTCGGTATCTGGGATTTCATCCTTTTTGTCACCATTTTCACCCACAGTTTCAGGGGTGGAAATGTTCAACTCATCTAATCCATTATCTGCCAGCGTCCTTCCTTCCTGAATAGTACCTTCTCTGTCTGTTCTCTCCACCTCTTCTGTCTGTTCTCTCGGATTCTCGACTAGACATAAGGGCTCTTCTTCGGAGGTTACGATTCTATGAGGAGCTATCACCTCTCCCCCTTTTCTTCCCATATCTTCATCTGTGACCTCTTCTACCTCTAGAGGGTATAGATGTCCTATAGAGCGTGTAAATTCTTTCCCTTCTACATCTATCTTAGCTACCCTGCATTCTCCGTCGGCTCCTCGCACTAGGCTGATAATTTTCCCTACCTTCCAGTTTTCTCTATTTTTTGAGTCTCCTTTAATTTGGACTATGTCGCCAATGTGAGGACTTAAGCTAGACCGAACACGCGGCTCCTTGTGTGAATGCTGGTATCGTTCCCGTAGACTGCAAAGATATTGGCCCATGAACATTCTTTTGAATTCCTCTAGTATGCGCTGACCCTTCTTCCATCCGTCTATCAGGTTTTCTTTTGTCACTGAGCCGCCTGCATAAGGAGTGCAAATTGACGGTTCAATCGCAATACATTTTCCATAGGTCAGAAAGTCTGTTGGTCTCAGAACATATTCTATATCAGAGCCTACTCGCGTGAGTGGACGCGAGTTCGCTACAGCTTCGATTTCCTTGATAACTGTACTTAGCTGAGTATCGTTTAGTACTTGTTTTTCTAGGGTTCTTTTTAGGCAGTTCTTCATTATAGCTACCAATCTCTCATAAAATCCTCCATGCCACGGACTGAGTTGAGGGATGAACTTCCACCTTATCTGATTGTTCCTAAAGTATGTGTTCGATAATAATTCTGCTGTCAGTTTAAATTGCTGTGCGTTATCGGATACTATGAGTTCTGGACGTCCTCTTGACGATATAAATCTCCTTATGGCAAGCAAACATTCTTCTGCAGTGAGGTCTCGAACTACTTCCATATGAACGGCGCGTACTGCCAGGCAGGCGTATAGGCAGATCCATCTCTTTTTCATCTCCTTATTTTCCATTATTAAGATTGGTCCGAAATAGTCCATTCCTGTATATGTAAATGGTGCACTGTAGTTGGCGCGTTCAGTAGGAAGAGCTGGTGTCGGAGGAAGTTTATAAGGTCCACCCCCATGCTTAATACATTGTTGACATTTCCTCAATATTTTTTGAACTCGAGCTCTTCCTTGAGGTATCCAGTATTTCTGGCGGATAATGCTCAATGTATGGGGCGGTCCTACATGGTAATATTTTTCATGCGTCTCTCTAATCAGTTTGTCTGTGAACAGAGAGTTTTTCGGTATGAGGATTGGATGTTTGGTGTCATATGAACACATTGTATTCATGAGTCGACCTTTACATCGTAGCAATCCCTCCGTATCCGTAAATAGTCCTAGATTTCGGGATATACTAGTTTCTTTGCCTGCTATTTCGTCCGGGAAATGTAACTTCTGTAAACTCTTTATATCCTCAATATTTAGGTTCACATCGTTGTTCTGGTTAATAAATTGTGTTTCATCTACCTCCATTATCCTTGCTGCTCTCTCTATCGGTGTTTTAGGTGACTCCTCAATGTCGGCCGGCATATCCATTTCCATATCGCTGGTTGTAGTATCTAAGCCCGTAAAGAGGGCTGACTGACCATGTTCCTGCAGTTTTGGCCAGCGCTCCTCACTCTCTAAAAGAAATTGAGGTCCATTGAACCACAATTCCTTCTTTGTATGCCACAGCTCCGGTCGAGTTGCTAGATCTGCTGGATTTAATTCAGTGTTGACATATCTAGGCTCTATGTCTCTGTTTTGTTTAATTTCATTTATTCTTCTAGACACAAATGGAGACAATAATTTTTCGGATTTCATCCAATACAACACTATTTCGCTGTCCGACCACAGACAAAGTCGTTTAAGCTCTATTCCCAGAGCATTTTTAACATATGTTAAGAGCCGTTTTCCAATAACAAACCCAAGTAGTTCTAACTTAGGTATCTTGAGATCTTCCTTATGGGTGATTGGTGTGACTCGGGACTTGGCCATGATTAACACGATTTTAATATGATTTTGCCTCCTATCATTTATCCGAAGATATGTTACCGCTGAAAAAGCTCGTTTTGAAGCATCCGTAAAGCAATGGAGCTCATATTCTGCATCTTCTTTTGATATGGGACCAGCATAACGTGGAATTTCTATCTCACATACCATTTTTAAGGAGGTCAGGGCTTCTTGCCATTCTTCTTCTAAGTCCTCCGGCAATGGAGCGTCCCATTTCTCTTTCCTTTTCCACAGTTGTTGTAAAAGCAGTTTTGCTGGTAGGATTAAAGGTGCTGCAAACCCACAAGGGTCATATATCGATCCTATGATTCGTAAGATTCCTCGTTTTGACTTATTTATCTCATGCTTGGTGTCAAGAAGAGCTTCATGGAGTCTGATTTTCAAACTATCTTTTCTCATGTGCCATTCTAATCCCAATAACTTTGTGGATTCGGTGTCTTTTGCTCGGTACTGCTGGGGAATGGTTTTAACCAGTTCTTTATTGTTGGAGGTCCATTCTCTTATATTCATGGATAATTCTGCAAATACAGTTCTCGTTCTGTTGATCAGGTTACGTGCCGTTTCCAATGTGTCTGATCCCGTAACTAGATTATCTACGTATGTCCTCTCTACAATTTCTGACATAAGGCCCTGGTCACCCTTTGATAAGTGATGTCGAATTGTAGCTGTTAGCAAGAATGGACTAGCAATTATGCCAAATGGCACACGGCAGAATCTCAGGTGAAGGATGTTCTCTTCTGACAGTCCTAGTTTTGTATCCTTCAACCATAAAAATCTGGTCACATCTCTGTCTTCGTGTTGTAATTCCACCTGAAGAAAGGCCTTTTCGACATCCGCTGTAATTCCTATCTTGTTGGTTCTGAATTTCAGGAGAAGTGCGGTTAAGTCTTCAAGCATTGACGGTCCTCTGTACATACACTCATTTAGACTCTTATTATTTTTTGCCTTGGCCGAAGCGTCATAAACTATTCGACCCTTCTTTCCTTCCTGAATTACTAGATGATGTGGCAAGTAGTGCACTGGCTGATTATTGGCATTTACTTCTGCTGGAGTGATTATTTCTATAATGCCAGCATCAAGTTGTTCCTTGAGTATGTTATTGTAGTCCTCTATGGACTCCTGAGGCAGTCTTCGGATTAAGCCGGCTAATCTATCATATGCGAGTCCATAGTTTGTGGGTAGATCGGGCGGATATGTTATCCAAGGCCACTTTACTTGGTATCTCTTGTCCTCATATTTAACAGTTTCATTAAAGTGCTTGATAGCTTCTTCCTCTCGAGTGATTTTTGGTGAATCTGTGATTCCAATACTTTCAAGAGCCCATAAGAATTTTATGTCAGGTTCTCGAAAAGGTAGGTCTGGCGCTACAAAGTAAGAAGTTTCCGAATCTTGATATTGACAAAATGTGACTACAGATAGTGTATGGTCTTTCTCTTGCTTAACGATTTTTCCAGTAATCATCCAACCGAATTCTGTATTGATTAAATATAAGTTCTCCTTTAATAATTTCACTTCATTTTTTAGAAAAGAGAAGTAATAATCATTTCCTATTAAAAGTTGCACGCTATCTCCTGCTGACCCATCATCAGCAATGACATCTACCCCTTCTATTTGCAAGGGAGGTTGTACCCTTTCAGTTATGTGTGGTACTATGTTCACTTGTAGACTTCTCTCAGTACCTCTCATAGTTTTGATTACTATATTAGTTAATGGGCTTATGATTTCCACAGGATTGTCAGCACCAAACACAAATACCATTAATAAATCTTCATGGTTCGATTCCAATCTAAGTTCTCTAGCAAATTGTCTTGTGATGTAACTGCGTTGGCTTGCACTATCAAGAAGAAGTCTGCATTGCTTAGTCTCGTTGGAGTTTTGCTGCCTCACTGTCGCTATCGCTGTCTGAAGATAAGATTGGAAATTATTATTTGTGTTGTAATCAATAGTCTCTGAAAGTGAGCAAGGCATGGATATAGTACCTGCTTTGTTCTTCGGACACAAGGCTTGATTATGATGCCCTTTGCAGAAATAACACCGCTTTTTATATGTACATGACGGTATTCTGTGTCCCTCTCTAAAACAGAGATAGCACTTATTGCCTAGTTTCTGTTTTCGTTCTGCTAAACTTTTCACTACAGTACAGGATGCATTATAATGTGGTCCTTCGCAAAATATACATGACCTTTTTGGCTTTTTGTTAGAAATTGGTGTCATTTCTGTATCCATCTTTCTTTTTATCCCCTGTAAACCTTTCTTGAAACGCTTATTATGGTTTATGTTTTCCTTTTTTGGTTTCATTCGATTGTGTACATGTAAGGCCCCAGTCGAAATCTCTTTAAGAGTGGTGGCTGTCAATGGAATAGTGGCTGGGTCGCCTTTGGCCATTTCCATAGCTGTGACGATTCTTTGAAGGCCACTACGAATATTTTCCATATTGTCCACACTGGATAATAAATGTAACTCGTACACAACCTTTTCTGGGAATTTGGATAATATTGTAGAGCGTAAGTGGTTCCCATTTGTAGTCTCGCCCAATGCTTGCAACACTCTGAGGTGACGTTCTATCAGGTTTAGAGTGGTTCGGCAATCTATAGCCTTGCTACTTGCTCGTTGGATGGCGTTGAGAGCTTCGTAATGGGCGTCTACCACCTTCTGTTGGTTTCCATATCTATCCTTCAAGATGTCAATGGCTACTTTATAGTTGAGGTGCGTTATGCTTAGCCCTTCAACTGCTTTAAGGGCCTCTTCTTCTAGGCATCCAAATAAATAAGCCATTTTCTCTGCATCTGGCAAGGATTGTTCGTGGACATTACTTTTAAATCTGTCCCAAAATTCTGCCCACCGTTGTATATCACCTTTAAATTTTGGTAGAGAGAGTTTAGGGAGCTTGACGGTACTACTGGAGGTTTCGGGTGGATTTTTCTCTATATTTTTCTTCAGCAACGTCGATACTTCTATAATCCACTCCTCGGATTTAAATTGTGTTTGCGTATATATTGAAAGTTTTTCATGAGATATTTGACTGCAATACAAAATAACACAAAAAAATGGTTTTATATTATTATAAATAGCCCAATAACATTGAGGGTTTTAAATTCTGACATGTTACATACCTGCTCTTTTCCATATAAAAATGTATCTCTGTTGTTAATTTATTATTGCAACCTTTTATTAGTTCGATCTGCCTCATTAATTCGTCCTCAGTTATCGTTGTTATGGTTGTTGCTTTGTTAAGCAACTCTTGGAGACGTTGATGTATGAGATCTAACCGGACCAACATAGGGTCGGCCATCTTATTGACGCAAATGCGTGCTCTATTGGTGTAAGTCCATAAATTTCACTGATAATCTCACTGACTGCTGCTAGATAAGCGACCTGTAATGCGCCAGACGGTTTCTATTAATAATAATACGTAAACTACGCACATGAAACGACGGAAAGGTTTCCATTAAATGATTAAATGGTGTTCTTACTGGAATCCGATAAGGCAGTTAAAACTCACTTTTAGCCCTTTAATTGCTCGTGATGGTATCTTGTATATAAACACTCCACTAACCTTGACACTTTCCTTATTTCCACAGGCTTTTCCTGATTCCAATCTTATTCCTTAGTCTTCATAACAAGCGTAATGCTATCCACTCGTAAACAGTTTACACGAAAAACTTCGTAATAACGCTTTAGGCACAAAATGTAATTTTCTCTTGTAGGTTTCACGAATTCCACTAGTTCCGTTGGCTTTGTTAACTAACTTCAGTCTGTCCTACCTCAAGCCGTGGACTAGTCCGAAGTTATTTCTCTTTTTCGAAGCCTTTATTAACATTGATACGTTTCCGTTTACTTATACCTAGTTTAGCTCTTTTAACTCCTATTTACCAATACAATTATCCTTAACTTCTAAATCGACCAATAGAAATCACTTCCGTTCTAGTTGGGCTCGGCCGACTTAACAAAATCGAACTACTGTCTTATTGCCAACCTGACAAATATGAGGCGTTTTTCGTACAACAACCCTTACAATTGTTAAGGTTGCTTCACACTCTCGACCATGGCGACACTAGCGCCAATCTTACCAA
The DNA here is from genome assembly GCA_905404275.2 of Hedya salicella. Lineage (NCBI taxonomy): Eukaryota > Metazoa > Arthropoda > Insecta > Lepidoptera > Tortricidae > Hedya > Hedya salicella. Next base: position 68,780 of record FR990120.1, read on the forward strand.
ATTTAGAGAGCTAGGGCCGGATATCCCTTAGACTGATAAAATTAAAATACATTATACTATAACATCATACAATGTGATATGAGGGTTTATTTTTTACTATAAATTAACTTCCTTTAGCACTAACAAGAATGGCAATAATGACATTTCATAATCTACCATAACATGTAATTTCATTTGTACACAAATATGAGTCGATAGAACCTTACTTTACTTGATTTTCATCATTCTATGAGTTTCTGGGTCTCCACCGTTCTATGAGTTTCTGGGTCTCCACCGATCTATGAGTTTCTAGGTCTCCACCGTTCTATGAGTTTCTAGGTCTCCACCGTTCTATGAGTTTCTAGGTCTCCACCGTTCTATGAGTTTCTAGGTCTCCACCGTTCTATGAGTTTCTAGGTCTCCACCGTTCTATGAGTTTCTAGGTCTCCACCGTTCTATGAGTTTCTAGGTCTCCACCGTTCTATGAGTTTCTAGGTCTCCACCGTTCTATGAGTTTCTAGGTCTCCACCGTTCTATGAGTTTCTAGGTTACTTACTATACGCCCTCCATAACCAGATCATTTCTGGAGCCTCCCGAGCCCAAACGAAGGTGCCGTTACTTGCTCCTAGATGACCTCAGATCTGCTACTTGAATCAGCACCTCCACCATTTTGTCGTCACGTTTTGGTTACAGGTAGATAGTACACAATGGAATCATACCTATATTAGCTTGAATCATTATAACTTAATGCCTGAGCATGATGAGACATAACGACAAGAACCACACCGGGAAACACATTACAGAGCATCATTGGGTGAGAGATGAAGTGATCTACACACTAACGTTCCTGGAAACTTTCTAGTTCCATACATATCATTCTAGTCTCTATTCTCACTTCTGGTCGGAGATTCTTTCTCCTTCACGAGCCTCCACAACTCCCCTTATAGCTCGACCCTTTCCACACGCAACCATTTAGCATATCCTTGGCTGTTCCATTCTAAATCATCATTATATTACTTATATTAATTAACTATCCCTTCATCTCTCAACCGTGAGCACTTCTCGGTATATATATATATATAAGAGCAACTCACCCAGGGTCGTATCACTTCCCTCTGTTCTCTCTCCATCAATTATTCTCTGCCTTTCTCTTCCCGCCAACTCACTGCCCCTTTTTGTCCTCTCCTAGATTACGTAGGAAAAAACAGAACACGTTAACGCTCCCTTACCTTATAAAAACTGTCTATCAGTGTTGCCAATCTAGAAATCCGAGACTGTTCCAGTCACACACTTACCCATTGTGTTCGAGGATCGCGTTCGTCGCGACAGCATACCGTGGTCCTAAAATCCATGCAGCCGCTAGATGTAAATAATAATTTTCAAAGTCAAAAGAATTTATTATACATGTACAATATACATTTTACAATGGTGAAATATAAAACAAATCTCGAAAATATAACGTTAAATTCAGTAGACGAGACGCGATGGGTTATATAGCTCTATCCAGTATTTAATTTCCCAAGTCGTAATATTGTTCATTTTAATTTAAATCAAAAACAAATTTGAACGTCTCTAATCAAAAGTGACAGCTGATTTTGTCAATATTATTAAATTTTTAATTGCGAATGAGTGTGCACTAATCACTAAACACGGGTATTAAAGAGGCCGCATACTTAGATAAATCATATTGTAGCATCATATGTGATCAGTAATTAATATTACCTATTGTATAGGTTTATGATAAAATTAATAACGTTCTATTCAAATGGATTCCGTAACGATGTGGCGGTATAAATTCATCATACTTTTTGACTTTGACTTCGAAAATTATATTTCACATATGGCGGCTCCATCGATTTTAGAACCACGGTATACTACGAAAAGTCCTAAGCCTATTCGTGAGTAAATTTACTTTACGTCTCACCAATATTTAAGCTAAGGATAAAATCTTTACACTAGAAAATACGCCGCACCATTGCTCAAGCATAGGACAAACTGTCTCTTACTTGGGTGCATTGCGATTTCATTCAATTCATTCGTTCAACGTTACCGAGTAACTATGCGAGCATAAGTTATCCGTAGACTATAGTGGTGAAACGAAATTTAAGTTTATCATCGAATAAATCGTTAAGTAAAGTTATATTGGGGTAGCCACTCGTGTAAAGTAATTATTGGTGTAGTAATCAATGGTGCGCCCCTGCGGCGAGCGGCGCCGCCCACTCGTCCTCCGCCAGACACTTGTGTTACAGATGTCATCACACTGGGTGTTTATCAAATTACGGACGGTTGGTGCTAACCGATCTTATCCACACTAATATTGCGCCATGTTTGACTGTCTGTCCGTAACTTAGACATACAGCGAGGTAATGCAGCCAGCATCTTTGGTACGATGCTACGGGGGCCCTTTTTAGATTTAGTTTAGTTTTATTTCTAGCCTTTAGTTTCAATATGTACTTAGTTTTATGTATTTTTAAGCAGTGATTTTTAATTGTTTTATTTGAAGTTGTAATTCTTAAATAAATGAATTTCATAGTCTGTATGTTAGTAGTATAAATCTGCGGTCCTAAAGTAATTGTATATAATAAACGCTCTACAAAAATAATTGATAGATACACGCGTTACTTTGCGGAATTCCACTAGATCAATGGATTAAGTTCGTCCTTTGTTTTTCCGCGATATAGTATTTTGATTAGATTTGACAATAAATTATGCTCACATGCGCATTTCATGCAGTTACCACAAAAGTTTTTTGTAAATTATTTCATGTTTTTTGTAGAATATAGAGGGGGAGACACAATTGATGCTACTTTAGAAGCGATTATTTCTGAAAATGTCTACTAAATCAAAAAATATTTTTTAGAAACCTTAAAATGTCTTTAAAACATCTGTCGATATATGTGCCACACAATGATATTTGCTGTTTTTTTTTTTTTCAGTTTCGATTACATGTATGGAGTGCCCCCTAAAAATACATTTTTTATTAATTAACTATTAAAATCAGTAGCGGCTTACACAAGATTTATTATACTCAAAATTTCATCAAATATTAACCTTATACTTTTTGAGTAGAATGCCTGTGACATACGGACAGACAGACGGATGGACATGACGAAAGTATAAGGGTTTCGTTGTTGCCATTTTGGCTACGGAATCCTAAAAACCTTGTCACTAACATTTGTCTGGTTTCTTATCTACCCAACCCGTGTTCTGTAAAAAGGTTTAGAGCCAGCGGCACCTCGTTGCCACACGGCACCCAACGCTCCGTCGAGCCCGACGCGTGCCTGTCTAACCTCGCCACAAAGAGGAAGTCTGTAATCCTCTCAACCAAAGCGTGCAAGATTATTTACATCAGTGTTTGCTGTGGGCGGCCCCTACATAAATTCCAAGAGCCTTTCCCATCGATCAACGATGACAACGCTGCTGTTCATTGCAGGTCTAGCTACTGGCGCTCCAAAACACGCGTAGCTGACGTAGGTAGCAAGACAGCCAGGCTTAAGTGGGATTGGGCAGGCCGTATGCAGCCCGAAAGATGGGCCAGCATAGCCACTAAGTGGGTGCCTAAAGATGGACGACGTAGACGGGGCAGGCCCAGCGGAGATGGCAGGATGACCTAGACGTATTCCTCAACAACTGGCTAAAACAGGCATCCAACAGCGACCTGTGGATATCCGAGGGAGAGGCCTTTACCCAGCAGTGGGACACAAATACAGGCTAAAAAATGTTTTATTTACTTATTGTACAGTCAAAAGCCCGGAGTACGAATTAAACATCTATAATTAACATTTCGACACATATAATTTACATTACAAAAAGCTATTTCAATATTGGCTGTATAACATAATAATTAGTTTTAAATAGGTCTCGTAGCCGCGGAGCAAAATGTTTACACGTTGGACTTGTACCGTTCCTATTACAATTGCCGCAGATGTTGGAGCACTGCAAGTGTGGAGCTCCCGTTCCACAATTCATAATTTCCTCACCCCCCATTCCATTTATAACCACTTATCTCCCTCCGGGCCATCGGTTGGCGAGGCCAGCAACCGCGACGGGGTGCGTCTGTCGCACAGGTACGCGCCGAAGAACACGCACTCAGGCCGCCTCCCGGTGAAGTATTGTTCGTTCACTAAGCGTTCCGTACGGGGCAGACGCGCGAGAAGCTCCAGGAGACAGCTGCAGTGCCACGGGTTATTTTTGAAATAAAAGCCAAACTTGCGAGGGCCTACCTTTTTCAGCCCCATATTTGTTGGCAAAAATGCAATTCTGTTATTCATTAGAGAGAGCCAAACAAGGTTTTTATTAGTTTCAAGAATGTTCGCAGGAATAAAGCTTATTTTGTTATACTTAATCTAAATATATATTTTTCAAATTAGTTAAACCTGTAAACACCTCAGGGTGAATATATTCGATGGAATTATAGCTCAAGTCCAGAGAACGTAATTTAACACAAGCCGTAAAAGTTCTAGGATTGCTTAAAGACGTGATTTTGTTGCTGCTGATTTCCATAAGTAACAGGACCGGGAACAGCCCTCGCTCGCCGAAAGCAGGCACCTCACGCAGCTCATTGTGACTTAGCAGCAGATATTTCAATTTGCGGACCCCAACGAACGCGTTGGGGTCGAGGTGTGCGATCCTGTAGAAGTTTAACCAAAGGCTCTCCAAATCGTGCATCCAGTGTAAAACATCGGGCTGGACTTCGGTTAAATTTTAATCGGATAGTATCAGGGCTTGACAGGAGCGCTGCTCGAGGGCGGTGTGATTTCTCCTGTTGCACGTTATGGCCGTGTGCGGGACGAAGACGTCGGCGCGTGCGCCCGCCAACAGCGCCAGCCCCAGCCCTACAGCCAAACGGAAAAAGTTCCAATGCGTATTATCGTATATATATCGTTATAGGATACTTTTTTATTTTACCCAACTACGCTGAAGAAAATAAAACCGGCCAAGTGCGAGTCTGACTCGCGCACCGAGGGTTCCGTACAAATTTTTACTTACCCTAACTTTATTACCCGTTGTTCAAATAGGTTTTTTGAAAATAAAAAAAAATAGCTAGTTAGAGACATGGCTATAATTTTCGTGTAATATTTATGTTTATTACTACAAATTGTAAAAAATTCCAAATGTGGGCATAAAGGGGGGGGGGGGGGGGGGGGGGGGGGATGGTGTTTTTCTTCACATTTTCCTGAATAAAACAAAAGCTAATGACAATAAAAAAAAATGTTTAAAAATGTGCTGGTCAAGCCCTTTCATATGATACCCCATTTGATCCAGTAGCCAGACTTTGAATTCCCTCCCCCCCTATGGCTTATCGAGACACGCAGGCAAGCATTACTAAAAACACTGTCCTGCAATGAACAGCAGCGTTGTCATCGTTGATCGATGGGAAAGGCTCTTGGAATTCATTGTAGGGGCCGCCCACAGCAAACACTGACGTAAATAATCTTGCACGCTTTGGTTGAGAGGATTACAGACTTCCTCTTTGTGGCGAGGTTAGACAGGCACGCGTCGGGCTCGACGGAGCGTTGGGTGCCGTGTGGCAACGAGGTGCCGCTGGCTCTAAACCTTTTTACAGAACACGGGTTGGGTAGATAAGAAACCAGACAAATGTTAGTGACAAGGTTTTTAGGATTCCGTAGCCAAAATGGCAACAACAAAACCCTTATACTTTCGTCATGTCCGTCCCTCTGTCCGTCCGTATGTCACAGGCATTTTACTCAAAAAGTATACTACTGCTACTGATTTAAATAGTTAATTCATAAAAAATATATTTTTAGGGGCCACTCCATACATGTAACCGAAACTGAAAAAAAAAACAGCAAATATCATTGTGTGGCACATATATCGACAGATGTTTTAAAAACATTTAAAGGTTTCTAAAAAATATTTTTTGATTTAGTAGACATTTTCAGAAATAATCGCTTCTAAAGTAGCATCAATTGTGTAATGTTGAAAACAGATTAACCAATTATAAGGCAGCGCGTTTGCGCGGGTAAAATCTTCGACGCCCATTGGCCAACATTTTGCGCGCGACGCCGGCGCCCGCCATTTTGTCTGGCGCCGCGTCAGTCGCGTCGAGAGCACGAGTTCACCTGTCATTGCATATGTACCGTACGTGTAGTGCAACAAGGTCTTTATTGAAATGGTCACACGTTCAGTTTTATTCGGTACTTGTTAGCACTCGTGGGCGCGGCCGAAGATTGCTGATGTAACTTATATTCTTATACCAGCTCGCCTAACTTCGTGCTAAAGATCAAATTAATTTTTTTTTAACTAAAAAGTAAAAAAATAGCTGCATAATTCAAATTTTCAAAATAACATTAATTGTATATTGAGTAGTTTTTTTTTAGGGTTTTATTTTATTACGAGTAGGCGCACTTCACCGTCTGTGAAATAAAACAAGTAGTAATAATGAAATTTGATTTTATTAACAAGTTACATCTAGCTTACTTAAAACCGTTATTATTGTTGGAAGCGCCGGCGCGGCGCAGACTTCCGATACCGCAATATCGTAACGTTATTGTAATGTGTTTATACAAAAAATACCGGTAGCGGTAGTCTTGCACGCGTCGCTTTCGGCTGACTATTACGGCATGATATAAGGATAAGAAGTGTTATACACCACATATCGGCGACTTGACGACGACAAGAGGAATAATTCCTAATCAGCTGGCAACATTGATTATAATTTACTTCATTATTTTGTGGGATATTTCAAATCAATGGCACCGGACGCTTTTATAATATATCGTGGAACGACACGATTTATCACCACGACACGATCTTAATGCATGATATTCTATGGCGGCGTAAAGCGGCTGCATACAATTTCATACATTCTGGTCCCCTGCTGTATCGTGAAGATAATTTCGTATCGTGCCACAATATATAAAAGCGTCGGTTCTTGTATGTAAAGAGACGCGTAAAGTTTTTATGAAATCGATAAATGTTGTGTCATATATCAATATTTAAAGGCATGTTAATACATAGCTGTTAAAGAAAATCATCCGCAATCAATTAAACCCACCTGCCGAAAGTCGACGCGTTGGAACACAGATCTACTCCCAAATTCGTTCGCCATCCATTATCATGCTGTCTCTGTCACTCTCATGTTGTGCTATATTAGAGTAAGCAAGACACCACGATCCGAACGATAAACGGAGCATCCAACATTTGTTAAAGTACGGAAAATTCAAGTGCCGTAGGACCCTGTCGCAACGCCAGCGTTACTGAAACTGGTCAATTAAAACAAGAGGACTCTCAATCGCTAATATCGCCGTTTGGATCGTGCACTGACTGCAATACTACACACTCAGACTACTAATAAAGTTATAAAAATGAAGACATTATTGACCCTCGTTGAAATAATTTCTGCAAAAAATAAATTGTAACAAGCTTTAATTTCCAACTGTACTTTTCTTTGAACATCCATCAACTACTCACCGAGACGATTCTAAAGAGCCCAAACTCGGTAGGATTGAGTTATTTTATTACAGAGTTCCTATGACCTGCTCCATCATCAGATCAACTCGATGGTATCATAGTATTGAATTGTCACCGAACTTACATAAGTATGCCAAATTTTAGCTCAATCGGAAACCGGCAAGTGGATCAAATTTAACCTGCAAGATTTGATTACAGACCGACAGACAACGGGACAGGTGAAAGTAAATAAAAGCTTGTAAAATACTCCGATATTAAAGCTAAGGAGCATTAAAGTTATGGAGTGGGGGCTCGTGACGTCACTCCTAAGTAAAATTTGTAACGAGTGACGTCACGCGACATTTTGACTCAATGTATAGCCTTTATTTTAATTAGGCGCGATTATGTAAAAAAAAGAAATATATGTGTCCAACATTTTTTATTAAACCTACATGACGGACTAATTATTAAAATGTAGTCATTACCCTTGTTGTCCACAGATACACTAAACAGAAAATTATTATAGAATATTTGTAGGTAGGTTTGTGTAAGATTGTCCGTCCCTGATATTTATTATTTATTTATTTATTATTTATTTTATTTTCAGTAACGTAGTAAATATCGGTACAAGGTTTTTTGTATGGCGATTAACAGTCCTCTTGTGCCACCCCCGTGCTCATACTACGTTACGTTAATGCGACAGGGTTTTACGATGGTGTGTAATTTTTCTTACTGTACAGTCGGCACCAATTAGTGTGTATTCGATGCTGACTGTACTTCGGGGGCGGAGCGGTCCACGCACCCCGCCCCCCGCTTGAGTATTTAATACACTGTACAGTCCTGTAATAACATCTGGCAAGAATAATGTATCTAAAATAACTCAGTGTGAGTATTTTTTAAGAGGCTACCCGGAAAATTTCGGAAAACACTGTTTTTAGAGTTATATTAAATCATTCCTCTTGCTGCATACCACGTAATATATGTATATATATATTGTAGCTTGGTATTTGGCCTATATTTTTGTCAACTGGAATGTTATTATAATACTTAATCAATCAAGAAAAAGTCCTTTTTCTATCTTAAACGGCTATCGTTAAGCGGCGACGCTTAGACATGAGACTAAAACCAATAAGTGAATAATGATGTTCAATTTAAAATTTTCAACCGGTTTTTCTATAAGTTCTATAGTTTTTAAGAAAAGTAGCAAAAACTGGTTTTTTGCTGTATAAATAACAAATTTTGACGGTTATCTTGGTTTCGGTGACTCGTGAAGACAAACTGAAACAGTATATTGGTAACAACGGTGGTTGTCAACACGATGAGACATATACCACACAGAAGTGAAGAGCTACGGGTCGAAGGTCATTCGCGTCTGGTAGCCCCTTAAGAATAAAGTCTGAGAAGGTGCGTCCACATTTGTATCATTTGGCCGATCAGATCTTCGTCCCGTGGCATGATCGCGTGTCACGATCACGCGTTTGGAAGTTGCGCCGACAAGATAGCCCGAAATCCATGTTGATACGCGTATCACACATTTAGATCGGAGAATCGCCGCGCCGACAGTAAGCGTCCAAGCAGCGCGATACGCAGTCATGCCACGCCACGGTGATCGGATACGAGCAAATGATACAAGTGTGGATGCACCTTAAGTTGTACAGTCAGCATCAAAATATGTGTAACATCCAAATCGCCAACAATATCAAGCACAAAGATGTGTAGTTAGTTATATTTGTCGCTTTGGGTGTTACGGACTTATTGATGCTGACTATACAGAGTATTGTCGTATTTTTTTTGTACCAACGGAACCCTTTCTCTGTCGGTCTGTCCAGCAAAGGGCTCTAACTCTCGAACCGTGGTGTCTAGAAACTTGTTTCACAGAATATGTATTACTACCCCATATAACATTTTTAACAAGATAGCGACAGAGACGACACGATCCGAAGTTGAAATTATACTTCTTGGTATTATTTACACAGCATCTTTTCTGTCAGATGTGATTGCAGTTGACTGTACAGACGTACGTCACAGATATACAGCGTGCGTGTGAGGAACCCGTAAAATTTTACCAGCGTATACCTGAGGTCTTTAGGACCAAGAAATGTTATATGAACCCCAGGCAAAATTAATCTAGCTTAGGTTTGAAGATATTATCAATTTTAATGTAAACTATTTATTGTAATTACTAAAGTACATTAAGATCTTTTGTTTCCCAGTGTCTTGTCGCTATTGACAGACATCAAAGTGACAGCTACCACTCACTAAAGTCATCCATTTTTGGAAAATTAATCGTTACCATTTTATTAAAACGGATACTTTTCATAGAGAAGCGAAAGTTATCCAAGTTTTATGTACAAAAATCAACAAAACAAAGTCTAAAAGAAAAAATATTTTGATTTGGGATCATATTTGTTTTCTATGTATTTAAGTATTAAAATTTATCTAGATATTATGTATATCGTCGCCTAGTACCCATACTACAAGCTTTGCTTAGTTTGGGACTAGGTTGATTTGTATAAGATTGTCCCTAATATGCATTATTATATAACATTTTATTACTCCAATTGACCTCAGGAATATATGGTTAAAATCTTGCGGATTTCTCACGAGACACCTTGTATATATATACACCTTATGGTGAAACAAGTGAAGAACTTTACATTTCTTTAACATACAGCTTTAAAAATAAATATACACGGACGGAGAGCTCAGAAAGATCTACACACACTACTCTACTGTCCTGGGTACACATTCGTACAGAACAACATAAGGATTTGAATTGGTATAAACTCGTACAGAACATAACTTGGATCTTTTCAAGACGCGAGTGAATACGAACTATGTAGGTAAGCATGTTCCGACTTAACTGGCCCGTTGAATTAAGTTTGCCTCTGGTATCTATGGGGTCACATACAAATCAGGAACAAACTTAACCAAACCGGGTTATTCAAAAAATATTTCAGGTGATTAAAAAAAAGTAACACAGAACGACACGTACGAGTATATGGTTATAATTTTCCTGTAATATTTATATTAAATTAGATAATTCAAGAATATTTCTAATTTTTTGGCTTCGTAAACTTCAGAGATACGGGGGGGGGTTATTTTTTTTTGACACATTTTCCTTAACGAAAATTAAGCACAATAACTAAATTAATATAAAAATGTGTGCTCATCCCTTTCACAAGATTCCTTGCTTGACCTAGACTTTACATTTTTGCCCCCCTCATATTAGTCTTTTTTTTGTTTAAATAAAAATATATAAATTAAAATTTGTCCTTTGCAATACATTTGGGCTAAGCATGTTTATAACTATTCCAAATTTCAAATAGACAGCATAAGTAGTTTTTGAGATATAGTGCTCTAATAGTCGGACAGACAGACAGGCAGACAGAGAGAGTCGCACCATAAGGGTTCCTTTTTTAACTTTTTGGTACGGAACCCTAAAAAACGTGACACAACTTTGGGTCCTGAGCTAGGATTCCCTGTTACTTTGCAGCTTGTGTAGATATATTTGAGCGGTTCGTCCGTGTAGATATAACTGTGGCCGTGCGCGGCGGCGGCCGGCACCCAATATGGCATCTTAGTCAAGTCTTTTCAACAGTCCATATGTATATAAATTAATGCCTTTTGAACGCCAACGCCTATATTATGGAGTGCACAAAAGTAAGAAGCACAATCTCATTAGGGAAAACAAATGCAAGTTTCCAGCGGAAAGCAGTAAATAAGTTCCAAGTCCGTCTAGAATGGCGCTAGGGTAGGAAGATCTATGATATTAAGAGTCCCCAGTAAGCTCGGTTCTCCATACAAACTAAGTTACGCTCTCATTGTAAAACGACTTGCTAGTTTACTCTGAAACTTTGTACTTAGAATAAGTTTAGGTATATGCAGGCCTGCAATTAGTTTATGTAGCTTCAGATACCATAGTAAAAAATACAGGGAATTTAAGTTTTTCATACAAAACTTGTTTTTGCTGTATTTTGTCTGTTTTACAAACTGGAGCCATATAAACTAATTACAGGCCTAGATATACCTCATGTCATTGTATATGCAAAGTTTCGTTACAATCCAACAGGTAGTTTTAAAATGAGAACGAAACTCCGTTTGTATGGGAAGGTGAAATTCGGCCGAGCTTGCTGGGGACTCTTAAATTAACCATTGTTTAGGGCGCCGGTCATGTTAACAACCAATTACCTTTTTGAGTCATTTCTTAATATGAAAGACACATTTTTGTGAGTTTTTCTGTTTTTAACGCTTTCACTTGTATCCATATCACAATAGATAATAATGTGATGTTAATTTTCCCGCATTAAAAAAACAGAAACACAATAATTTGTGTTTCATATTAAGAAATACTTATAACAGCGCCATCTCTTCGTTCAATTTGACACTGCTGTAAAGGAAGTACTAGCAGAATGTGAACAGGTGTAATACGTGTTCTCATAGATAGCGCTAAGGTTATAATACCTTTCAAAAATAAAATAGTTACAGGGGTCAAGGCGGATGGATAAATTCGAGGCGGTCAGCACAGTGCTCGCTAGTGAAAAGGGTAAGACACTCGATGCGTAATCGAGAAGTACCGGGTTCGAGCCCTAGTGTGACCACGAGCGAGAGCAATCCTATTTTTCTTTGTGCTTTGACTTGGAACATTTTTAAGTCGTTTAACAATACGTAGTTAAAGGTTGCGAAAGTGTTAAATTACCTACTTTAACGAGAAACAACCAGGGCATTTTTTGGGACATCCCAATTAGACAGATGGCCAATAGCAAAGAGATGTGCCGTCCAATACAATGAGACGTATTCGTTTTACGAATTTAACTTCTATCAGTGATGGCAAAAAAGTACCTATTCACTCATGTTCACGTTCAAAAGGTTAAAAAAAGTAAAATTATAACTTAGAATTTATCTACAGAATATGTCGTCTATAACGTATTTTTAATTAATTTTTATTTCCATACACAAGTCTATAACATTCTTAACTCCTTACTCATCAGAAACTTTTCTGCATAAAATAATTATTCCATATAGAATAACGCAACCTTATAATTATTAATATGTACAAAATATAATGTTGTATGTTTTAAGAAAGTTATTGATGATTTAAAAATAATATGAAAATTAAGAATTTATAGACTAAGAGTATCATTTTATTTTGTATAAGAATTCTTTAAAATCCAAATTAAAACCGACTAAAACTTTACAGCTAATAAAATATCACAGAACAAGAATAATCCCCCCCCCCCCCCCCCCGCACCCCCACCAGCGCGCCGCCGCCCAATATATATATTTATATGTATAATGTACATACAATCTTAGCCTAGTATTTACAATAATTATAGAGTTCAACATATGCTGCGTCCGGTCTAATGCATCGGACACCGCGGCCGGAGGCCGAATACATCGGCCGTCACAAAACTGAGAAAGTTAAATAAAAATGAATAAACACATTGTAGAGATAAAATTAAATAGATAAATTAGAAATTAACAACGTTGTCGGTGACACCAATCACTGAATCAGTTCCAACTGTTTCACTGTACAACATTTTTTTTTCTCCATTTAATTAATGGTAATTTGTTAATATCCCATTGGAAAAAAAAATGGTTGTCTGTAAAGTCGGATTACGGACGATAATTTTACGTAATAACGTCATAAGAAAACATTGGTGAAAAATTGCATACTTTTATGAATTCAGAAGCCGAACGCTTAGGCCGATCGTGCCTCTCTATCGCTTGTTCCGCGCTCTCGCTCGCACGCTCGGCTCAGGCGGAACGTGGCAATGTGTCATGCTTTTTCGTGCGTGCAGCCGGCGTTCATCGATTTATAAGACGTTATCACTTCAAAAACCTTACTCAATCAAATAAACACGTATAATAATATTTTTCTAACATTATTATACTCATATTGTTATCTCAGTTTTGTCACGGCTCATCTATTCTGCGCCCACCCGCCTATAAGTTACAATATTCATTGTGGCATGTACTGACTCTCTTTTCATACAACGTCATATACCTATTTTAGTTTAGATGCGTCCCGTATTCATCTTACAAATACAAATGTCGAACCGACAAATAAAGACCTCTCTAAATTTATTTTTACTAAAATAGGTTTAGAACACGTTTCTGAATAACAGTATTAACATTTATAACATATCGGCGACGGAGTACAATCTCACCCGGTTATGACATCACCTCTGCATAGTATTACGTACTTAAATTTTAATTTCCTTGAACAAAGCTTATATCTGAAACCAACCTCGGGTAATGCCAGTAGGTGCATACTTCACTGAACTCTATATTACCGCTGGACTGGCTGCTGTCAACTTTTTGTACGTATTTGACTATCGCCATTTTGGCGCTGTAGTCACCGGTAGGCATATACGAGTGTCCATGGAACTAAAATTAGTGATGTCCGCAAGTCAAAATCTGTAACTAATATATCAATCGTTCGTTATTACATCTACTACGAAATAATATTCTAAAGTTCATCACACGCGGCACAGATACTATAAAATGGTCTTACTGACCAAATAGCGCGAATTTACACTAGTAATAAAACTTGCAGAAACTGACGTCCGAAATTTTCGTTTGCATGGAATAAATAAGGCGTTTTTAAAGCGATTGAAATAGGCCACTATCGAAAAAAAATGGCGTTTTAAATAATGTCTTAATTATTGGTTTATTTAAGCTAAGTAACATGAAATAAAATGAATAAAAAAATAAAACAATAAAATATTACGTCTGAATATCGATATGCCCTCCTTGTAATAGTTTACGTCAAAATGAGTTCAAGGGGACTCGCTAACCGAGGGGAGCGTTTCAAATTCGTACACAAAATATCCAGTGGAATAATAAAGATCAGTAGCATACGTAATGCGCAGTTACTACCTCATTTAAATTTTTATTTAGAGGTCAGGTGTCACGGAATTGACGATTAATGTCAAATACCGTATGTTTCGACACAAAACGGACAGGTTACATGTCGTTTAATTATAAACAAATTTCCGTTTGACAGTACGGTTTAAATAAAAAAGTTTAATGAGTAAATGCCATTGGGCATCACTGTAACCGGATTGTACTCCGTCGCGCATGCGCAGCTCTAGCACCGAGGGCACTATGTACAGTAGCAAGCCGTCGGGGCGGACTGCGCTCGGAACACTCGGAATAATTGTCGTATTTTAATGTTGCTATTTATTTATATTTTTAATGCTATTGTGCAAATATTTTGGCCATTACCATGTCAAGGTGCTCGCCGCAATATCTTACTTACGTATTCCTTAGGTCATTAGGAGTAAAAAATGTTCTATGAACCCCAGCGAAATACAGCTTAGTTTTGAAGAAATTATCACTACTCATATAACCTATTTATTGTTATTACTAAAGTGCATTATGCTCTTTAGATCGCGACGTTGCCCAGTTTCGCGTCGCTATTGACAGACATGAAAATGACAGCTACCACTCACTAGTCATTATTTTTTGGAAAAATAATTGTACCCATTTTATTAAACTGCATAATCTTATTCCAAAGTTATTCAATTTATATGTACACAAATCGTCAAAATGAGATTTTTCTTGTGCTGAATTTGACTTCGGTTCATATAACACATTTTACTCTTAATAACCTCAGCAATGCGTGGTTAAAATCTTTCAGATTCCTCGCGGGCACCGTGTATTATCAACGGTGAAAAAGAAAGGTGTTATAAGTTTAATGTGTGTCAATTTATGGTAGTACATGGTAGTCCCTAAACGGATGAGCCAATCTTGATCTCATTTTTATTCTATTTGAAAGGGAACGCGTACAAGTTGATTTTATCTTGCTTTGGCTTATCGTTAAGAGGTCAGGAAATTACAATATTAAATACATAATCAGATCTTTGAAATGTATACATGGATATACTCTTATTTTATACAAAACATTGCATAATTTTTTAAAAGAATAACGTATTAATGTGAACTTAAATTCGAGTGTTCCGAGCACTTGGGCTGCCGCGCGCCCACAATGGGTACCGTGGTTACCGTGGTCACTATGGGTACTGTAGTCACCTTGGATATTATGGTTACAGTAAGTACCAAGGTTAACATGGGCACTGTAGTCGCCATGGACTGTATGGACACTATGGTCATAATGAGTAATATGGTCACCGTGGGCACCAGTGGGCAGTGGCGTGCGCGTGCGTCTACCGCGAGCACGCGCGTGAGATCAGGGGTCACCTCTCCGAACTCGAGGTGTGTCTGTAGACAAATCATAAATCAAACATTACCATAAAATCAATGGTCGTCATAGTGATCCTTGCAGGAGACTTCTGTCTAGCAGTGGTCATTTTCCACGTGTTCGCTTTAAATTTTTGGTATAAAAATATAATTACTTGTTAATGAGATTAGGACAAGCGAATTATGACTTGTTTTTAATCCTTTGTTGATAAACCACTTAGCTCGCGGGCTGAGTCGATCGTATTCATTTTTCTATGGGTGACTGTGCCCGCAGGCGCGTTCAACGACTGATTCACCGCTAAAGGTCAACTCAGCCTACTGGTTCAATCGGCCACTAACTACCGCTTCAGGGCTCACTCAGCACACGGGCTCAGTCGACCAGTACATACTTAACAGTAACAGTGTCGGTACGTTTAAAGCGTTGATCGAAATAAATAAATTGCTTTAATGTGCCATGAAACGTTTTGTTAGTGCTGTAAGAAAATCGTAGTATCAATCAATATTTTCTTTGATGATACTGTGTTATTATTTCGTTGAACTATATAATCTTCATCCAAACATAAATATATCTTGAAATAGTTTCTTTTTTTCAAATTTCAAATAATAATCGGGATTTACCCCGTGAACACAGAAGTTATAAAGCTTTCGGAACGTCGGTAACTCAATGTGATAATATACGCGATATAACCCATTAAATTTTAATTAAATAATGGTAGTGTTTTAATTGAAACGTTACAGTTTGGTGCCATGACCAGGATATTAATAAAATGCCAGATTCAAAATGTGGCTATAGCATTATTTCGTTTAACAATAGTCGAATTGATGCCAGGGTATAAATACTACGTTCATACTGTGGTATGTGTCGTCCTGGTTCGATGAATATATAGATTTCTTTCTACTCTCGGAATACTATTCAAATATTCGCATCAGAGATTAGTTAAACACAGAAAATAAGTGACATCTATCACAGAAAAAGGATAGAAGATGGAGTGAGGGTCATTAGGTGGAGCGATGATTCATAGCGTAGATATAGTGTAGAAGATGAATAGTATCTGACGATTTCGAGGGTCGTTTTCAGTGGCGCACTCTTGGAGAGATCTAAGGACGGCTACAGGTAGATGAACAAGAGTGGTGGGTGTACCTGTGCGCGGCATGGGCGCGGCCTCACGCGAAGCCGCCGGGGCCCGGCCCACCCCGCCCGTACCCGTCCCTGTAACACACCCACAAACTTCTTGTAGTGTTGTACTATTAATGGTAATGTAGCCGTTTTATTGATGGCAAATAGTTTGTTCTCAAACATGCAAAGCAATATTAACGTCGTGCTCGTTGTAAAAAAAAAAATCGCGCGGCGCGGCGACCACACCACATTGCTTTATACAGTGACGACGGAGCGGTACCTGTAGTCGTGCGGCGGGGGCGCGGGCGGGGGGGCGGCGCGGTACAGCGCGCGTGCGCGGCGCGGGGACCACACCACATTGCTATATACAGTGACGACGGAGCGGTACCTGTAGTCGTGCGGCGGGGGCGCGGGCGGGGGGGCGGCGCGGTACAGCGCGCGTGCGCGGCGCGGGGACCACACCACATTGCTATATACAGTGACGACGGAGCGGTACCTGTAGTCGTGCGGCGGGGGCGCGGGCGGGGGGGCGGCGCGGTACAGCGCGCGTGCGCGGCGCGGGGACCACACCACATTGCTATATACAGTGACGACGGAGCGGTACCTGTAGTCGTGCGGCGGGGGCGCGGGCGGGGGGGGCGGCGCGGTACAGCGCGCGTGCGCGGCGCGGGGACCACACCACATTGCTATATACAGTGACGACGGAGCGGTACCTGTAGTCGTGCGGCGGGGGCGCGGGCGGGGGGGGCGGCGCGGTACAGCGCGCGTGCGCGGCGCGGGGACCACACCACATTGCTATATACAGTGACGACGGAGCGGTACCTGTAGTCGTGCGGCGGGGGCGCGGGCGGGGGGGCGGCGCGGTACAGCGCGCGTGCGCGGCGCGGGGACCACACCACATTGCTATATACAGTGACGACGGAGCGGTACCTGTAGTCGTGCGGCGGGGGCGCGGGCGGGGGGGCGGCGCGGTACAGCGCGCGTGCGCGGCGCGGGGAGGGCGTGCGCGCGCCCAGCGGCGCCGAGTGCGCGCGGTGCGCTGCGACCACACCACATCGCTATACTTTATCTCCTTAGATATTTAAAACAATGTAAACAAAAAAAAACGCGACTAGTATCACTCCGCCGATCGAGGTAATCTTTTGTATCTGTGGTACGATGTCACCGGCCGAATAACTAGTCACGTGGTTTTTTGTGTACCGGTACTAGGGTTTCTCGACCTTTCTTATGCAGCGTTCCCCTTTAACGGAATAATATTATACGACCCCATTTTCTGCCCTAATTCCAACGCATGATTTAAATAGTGTGAATATTTTATCTAAATTAATATAATCACATCCCCTTTAAGAAATCTTGCGAGCGATCACGCTTTGCAACCCATCGTTTGATAAATACTGCTATGGAGACTGCTTGGGAACTCGAAAACTGTTATCTTCGGGCAATCGCTTTTCCCGCCGGAGGAAAGTGTTTTTTTTTTATTGTATAAATATCACATTATTTTCTCTTACAAATAATTTTTTTAACAACAAATTTTGATTTTTTAAACTTTTCCTAATTTTGTCACAAACTTATTCCGTTATTAAAGTAAAAATCTGTAACTATTATGTGATAATATTTTCTTATAAAAAAACAGTTTTAATAACACTTAATCAAGTACAATCAAAAGTATCAAAAATAATATCTTAGTGCCATTTTACAATTTGGTGCCGTGACCAGGATTTTGTTCCCTTATAGAAATTTAACTGTTTATTTTTATTTAAGTATCTTGTTTCAAACTTCATAATTACAAGTTTAATTTGTGCCAACCTTAACACATTTCGTTAATTTTGTTTTCCTTAGAATTTCGTAACAAAGCAGGAAAGTTAACTATACATATTTTTTAATGCTCTTCAATTTAAGTGATCCTCTCACTTAGCAAAAAAGCACGAACGCGCTTCAACCAATCTAAATTAGTATTCCTGGCATTTAACACTAAAACAAAGTTGACCACGCACCGGTTGAGAAACCATGATTGAGGGTGCTTAATTTGCTTCTAGCAATTTCTCTATTTCTCTTTTCTAAGTTTTCTATATATTTTTAAAGCATTCATTTTGTGCAGCCTTTATACATATTTGTAACGCCGTGTCTAATTCTTGTGTGGTAATTTTACTTCTTATGGTGATAGCAGTTTTATCTCGTATTGTTGTGGACCAACGATGTAAACAAATCATGAAGGTTGGCCACACTTCGTAATTATTTGAAAACACGGGGAGGTGAATGGCAGGTAACTTCACTTGTTTCTTCCCGCATCCGCCATAGAAACATCCAACGAGCCTGTCCCCTTAAATTGCACAGCACCGGTCAGCGCGTCCTTTATATCGCCTTGTAAACAAATATACAACTCTTCTATAGCGTAATAATCTTCCTTAAGAAAATACTGCATCTCGCCGCGCTGCTCAGTAGTCGTAATTTGTACCAGTTGTTGATGCGCCGTTATAAATGTCTGCCAGTACGCTTCGATACAAGCGCTTCGTGATTCTAAGTAGCCTTTTGTTAACCGTTGCTTTGGATATTTCTTTAAATTCGTTTCAGTTTTCCTTAACGAGCACGCTGTATCTTCTAAAACTCGTAGTAGTTGATCCGATGAACTCATATTGCACTATTGACTAATTAATTTGCGTAAACAACACTCCGTAATAAAGTAATATCTTGTAAATTCACTTAAAACGTTGGCAAACGATGTCTCATTAGGCTCCAGGTAGCGGTACGCTATTGTTCTCGCCTGCCCGATCGTGGTCTCTAGTCTGGCTTGGATCCGGTTCGATGTCGACTATATGTTGTATGTAATAGGGTTCAGAACTGCTTGTAGTGATTTTTTAAGGAAAGAACGTGTGCACTGCTCGATGATATTACACATGAACAAACCTTACGCACACATGCATACCTAAACGCAACTAACACTGCTCAAAACAATACAAGAGCCATTAAAACAATTGATCGTAACGTGAAAATGTATATTAGTTGGTAAAATTTATTTTACACACTCTGCAGCTAACAAAAAACCCGACTGCGTAAAAAAGTAAAAAGAAAAAAGGGTTTTTTTTTATACTTTTTAGTTAAAACTATAAAATTAAGACAATTTCTCAATCTTTATCGTGGGGGTTTGTAGGGACACATTGTGATGACGTCATCCCTAATCCATATCATGTATATCGGTATGTACCTAGTGGCTGTTGCATCAGCCGAATAAGATACAGTCGCTATTACATCCTTGATCTGAACGCATGCTGTTTTAATTAAAATATCCACGTAACGTGACCTTCTGTAAAGTCAGTACTGGGGGTCCGGTCGTAAGGCATAACCTTGATTGAACTCTTAAAAAAATACCCGTACAGGGTTATTGAGGAGCTTACACAGATTTATTACAATACAATTAAATGAAAATTTAGTGAGAACGGCTTGCTAACCAACTTTAAATCGTTCCTAACTGGGAAGTCCAAATTAAAAATGATAAAAGAAACCTAATAATGATTTTTAAATCCATATTCATTGATACCCCACTCGACATAGTACGTCGGTTTTCATTTTTTTCTTTTTCACAATATGGCGTCTCATTATCGCCATTTTGAGTTTTCACCATTTTCATGTCTTCAGTGACATTCGGACAGTTAAGACAAATCGATTGATGTAAGAATCATCAAAATCGGTCCACGCGTTTAGTCTCTAGAGTGCCAGATAGGAACAAACATACATACATACATAGATTGATAAACACATTACCACTCCTTTGCATCGCGCAGTCGGGTAAAAAGGCTTTTGTTTTTGTTTAGCTAATAATCGATTAATTAAATAGTCAATTGTTGTATTCGTTTTAATTCAGATAAGATTAGTTTATTATAACTACAAAAACTGAACAGAAATTCTCCGCGCAACAGTGGCCCCTATATTGTATTGAATAGTATAGTACTGCAGTTGTGACAACTCAGGCTGGATATGAAGCAGGAACAGATTGGCTACACTGCTGCTTAAAATACGCTGACGCACTGTAAATGCAGCGACATGATTTATGCGTCACGATCATTGCACATACCTCCCACACCAGTGCTCAAAAAAGTTTGATGGTGCGTATGGGGGGTGGTATGATGAAAAATATAGAAAAACGTGATTATGACACTTCATTGCGTATACGCAGCGTTAAAGCGCTTATCGCACATGCATCCTAAATAGGGGCGGGGAGTTATAGCATCTCACTCTAACGTATTGCTTCTTTTTTGTCGTCAAGTGACTTAGTTTAGGATAGTGTTCCGGCGCATCACTAGCACCTGAGGGAGAGGCGCGCGGGACGCGGAGGAGCTGCCCCTCCACTTACTAGCAATCGCCTTGTCGAACGCACGCGTTGGCATTCATACAAATTTTCATACGTTCTCGGCCGCGGTCTATATTGTAGAACCTTTATTATAGTTTTAATTTGGAGTCAGATCTTTTGAATAATCACCCATCCATCCCCGTGAGGAACATTGGTGAACCCGACGTGATCCACAAGAACGAGAATACACTGTACGGAAGAATAAGCTCAAGAAAATTCCAGAGCGCCGGCATAAGGACCCACAGCTGCTTATTGGAATTATAGATTATTGTGAACTGTTTTCGATCGCCGTTTGGGATGCCCTAGAAAGTCGCAAGAAATCGAAATTTATAAGAAAAGACAATAAATATATATAACAAACATCGGTATATCCAGCTTGACGCCAGCCGGTCAGTCGACATACCTAAGTACGCGCCGCAGCTGCAGCTTAGCCAGGAAAGTGACCAATCATTCACCTACTTATAATATCCTTTTCAAACTTCATCCTACAGTGATCTTTTTTCGTCTTATTTGCCTGAATAGCATTGCCACTGCTTCTTTCTTTAATTATTGCAACTGTTCATGTTTAGCCGCGCAGCCCATTGTTATACTATACGCTAACAAGTGATAAAGTGTTTAAAACGGAAAACTATTATTTGCAAGTAATTTTATGAATGAATGAATGAATAGTTTATTTGCATAAAAAACAAGCGTATATAAAAGGTGTTACAAATATCACAGACAGATCGTTACTTGTTTTGCCAAGGCTGGCGTACAAATGTGTTGTTTTAAACTTAAATATCTAAACATTTTAAATTTTGAAATATTACAATTTGCATTTGTTTAAGTACTCGTTGACGGAGTAATAACAATGTTCGATTAAATGATTAAATAACTTTTTCTTAAAAATATTGAAAGGCAGCTCCTTAAATGTGTCAGAGAGAATATTAAATATTTTGATGGCCATACAGAATGCGTTTTTCCGAGTTAACGCTAATTTAGTTTTTGGCAAATCTAATTTATTTCTGTGTGTCCCTCTTTTGGACTTGATGGACCTTGTATTAAATAGTTCTAAGTTTTTCTTAACAAATATACACATTTCAAATACATACATACATGGGAGAGGTAATATACGTTTAGATTGAAAAAGTGGTTTGCAGTGCTCCAAAAAATCTGCTCCACACAAAGTTCTGATACATTTCTTTTGAATTCTAAATATAATTTCGGCATCAGAAGAGTTTCCCCAAAGTATGAGTCCGTATCGTAAAATAGATGCCACGTAGCCATGGTACGCAGAAAGAGCCGCTTCTTCTGAGACTACGTTTCGCACACGATATAAAACATAGACGAAGCGGTCTAGCCGTACACGTATGTTACCAATATGATTTGTTGCATATTTAACTTCTTCGATTGATTGATTATCGCATTTTACATTTAAATTATTACCTTTGTTTTTACATGTCAAGAATTGAATAAATTTAGTCTTTTTTACATTAATATTTAAGTAGTTTAGATCGAGCCAATTTATAATATCATTCAATGCGTAATTGATGTCGTTCACGAAATTCATAATGTCAGTATAGTTTATAAGTAGGGTTGAGTCATCAGCGAACAAAATACATTCGTGTCTTGTAGCATCTGGTAGGTCATTAATATAGAGAAGGAATAGTAATGGACCTAGTATACTCCCTTGTGGTATTCCCGTATCATTGTGTTTGTAACTAGACCTATAAGTAAGTCTATCATGACCAACAGTTCTTGCAATTTCAACACACTGTTGTCTCTCACTGAGATAACTACTTAGCCAGTTATAAGCAAGACCTCTAATGCCGTATTTAAATAATTTACTCAGTAGTAATTTGTGGTTGACAAAATCAAACGCCTTCGTCATATCTATCAGCACTGCTACTATGGGTACATTGTTGTCAAGATTTTCGGTGACACGTTTTATTAGCTTGAAACATGCTTTAGCCGTTGAGCTATTTTTCCTAAACCCAAATTGCTCCTTTTTTATTATTTGGAATTGTGATACAAAACTGGAAATTTTTCCATGCATTATCTTTTCAAAGATCTTCGAAATGATGGGTATAAGAGTAATAGGTCTGTAGTTGCTAACCTCTGATTTGATTCCCTTTTTATATAATGGTTTTACCACGGAATATTTAAGACGAGTCGGGAAAATGCCTTGTGTGAATGAAAGATTTATTATATAGCTTAAGGGCTTTGACAAGCTGGTGGCACATAGTTTAATAACTTTGGTACATACATCGTCATATCCTGTAGAGTTAGTGTTGCGCAGACTTTTAATAGCCTTGATCACATCTGAATTGTCAACTGGAGTGAGAAATATACTATTAATATTTTGGGATATCTTGTTGGCTTCCCTTATTGGATGACTCCGTGGATGTGTTATATTTATATAGTAGTTATTAATTTGTTCGGCAATTTCTTTTGGATCTTGAATAGTGACAGAATCAATTAAAATCTTGCTTATATCCTCGGTTGGCTGTGTCGAATTACAATTATTTTTTATAATTTGCCACGCAGCCCTGCACTTGTTACTAGATTGATTTATGAATCTACTATTTGAAATTTGTCTTGCTTTATTTAAGCACTTTTTTAGCAATTTGGAGTAATTTTTATAATGGTTTAAATCATTTTTATTGCGGTTATTTCGGGAGGC